>JAHWFP010194585.1:0-24341 GCA_023313725.1 Lithobius niger
GCATTTATTAGCAATTATATTAGTTTTAACATCACATGGCTACTGCTATGTAGGCTGCTGCACTGCCAAACTCTCCACATTGACGTTGCTCGCAGAAAAAATGACAATTCTGGTATCCTCCAAACTCGATATTAACTTTTGTGCAGAAAATTACTATCTTTTCATGAAACAGACTTGACTTCTGTTGTGGGACGTAGGTGTGGCTGTGACTAGGGGTGTAGCCAGACTTTTGGACCGGGAGAGGATAAGTAGCAAGGAACTCCACCCCCCCCCCAAAAAAAAAAGAATATCAGTTTCTTCAATTCCAGGAGCCCCCCCTGGAAAAAGGGTGCAATTGAATTGAAAAAATTGATGTTTTATTTTTTTTTTTTTGGGGGGGGGGAGTTCCTTGCTATGTATGGTCCCTAAATTGTAGGACCGTTTTGTTGCAATGGGCAGAAGATAGGGCATCTGGGCATCATTTTTTTCCCCGTTTTCGCCGTTTTGTTGCTTGAGCAGGAAAATGGGCTATCCAGTGTTTTAAAAAAGGGGCATTTTGAGTAACCGAAAGGGGGGGGGGGGAGGCATGCCCAATGTGGCTACGCCCTTGGTTGGGACCTAACCCTACCAGTCAAAATAATGGTTGATGTACGCAAAATGTGCAAGCTCCTTCATTCCCTAATTTTGCAGTACTCCACACCAAAACTATTTTACCAACGTGAGACACAGTGGAAGCCTTTCCACCTCAGGATTAGGCCAGTATCTCTACCAACTTAAGCTGCCAAGCTAATCAAGGTCTGCTGTGATGCGTGCTGTATTAAAGTTTTGTAAATGTGACCGTTAGTCACGTTCTAGTGTGGTTTGATGTGTGGTTCTGACCTCAAGCCTGAAGAAGGTGGCAGTAATAGGCCTCCGAAAATTCGCTAAGAATAGACTATTACTTGAATCCCGTATGGTTTTGTGTATTAGAAGGTGAATATGATTTCCAGAAACCAAAGTAAAATTACCGAAAAGATTTTACTACAAGTTATTCAGTATGGTTTGTGGTGAGAATTCTTAAAGCAGCGGCAATAAAACTTATATCTGGTGGTGGACGGTTGCTGCATCCCTGTGGAAGCCTGTCAAGCATCTAGCAAACATTTGGAGGTATCCTCCCCTCCACCCACCACAACAGTGGCATACCCAGTCATTCTGTGTTGGGGGGGGGGGGGAGGATCCAAAATGGGGTCTTGAGAATTCCGTTAAAGACGGGGCTGCTTAAATTCCTCGGGGCCTTGCAAAATAACTATTTTTTTCTAGTTTCAGTGCTAGTGAATCGCTTAAAAATCCTATTTTCTAATTTATAATAAATAGAAAATTATAAATGCCTATAAATGCCTTATTTGTATACTTTTGCCAAATTTTACTCTAAGCCCCCCCGCCACCACCACCACCACCTTCTTGGGCGTTCCACTATCTTACCTAACGAGTAGTATTGCCCCAACAGCTTATATCTCATCCTAACATCAACCCTTGGAACTTGAGATGGAGGGGGTGGGGCAGTGGCATTTTGTTTGGAGGGGGGCAAAAAATAAATAGGTCCGAAAACTAACACATTTTTAACTCTCAGTGATTTTTCATGCTTTTAAATGCTTCATTTGAGAAATATTCTTAGTGGCAGCAAATTCCGTGCTTCTTTGTTCAGCTTTAATGCAAATAATTTTTCACACTTGGGAGGGGGGGGGGGGGGAGGAGAGGAAACACTGGCTCGGAGAATGAATTCGTGTTGTAGAGCATTGCATAATATAAACGAACGTTATCCTTCTTGGTGCGAAAAGTAGTTTTTCTGCTGCCAGTAGAAGAATAAATCGACTTACTTGCAATTGATCAGTTTTACTGGTAATATCGGGTCTTGGGAGGGGCAAATAACCCCGTCCCCCCCCCCCCCTTCTGGGGTGCCACTGGAGTAGCGTAGCAAGTGCAAGGCACTTTTGACATCAAGCCTAAGTCCGGGTGCGTAACATTCAACTGTAGAATGGAACCCTAAACAAGCAGTAGTTTCTGCTTTTTAATTTGTTTAAAAACCAGACCAATTTTGTGATTAACTTTTGCATACCTTGTGTATTGAACCAAATTTCGTAAATCTAATATTGGTATCCCTATTCTTAAGGAGTATGACGAGGAGTGGGCCAAGAAAATCCAGCAAGAGAAATTCCGCTGGCACAATTCTCAGTGGCTGGACATGGTCGAGTCAAGAGAAATGGATGATGGCAGCGATCTTTACGGCGACGACCAATTTGCTCCTCACATCAGGGAAGACATATTGGAGAGATCCGATCTTTTTTATCAAGCTGGTGAGTTATAATAACACTCCCAGTGATTTAATTTTCTTTTCCTTTTCACCAGCAACAACAAGTAAAAATAAATGACTATGTGGTGTAATGCTATTTTATAATGAGATGGATGTGGCACATGTTAAATCCAGTGGTTTCTTTTTTTTTAACTGCAGATGGTCACATTTCACCTGAATACTTTGACGATTACAACATATTGAACGGAAACGTGGAGAATTCGTCTCGGCCTGTGTCTCGCTATAGGAACAGGTAAGAATTGTTTGGCCATACAACTTTGCTACCTTTCTATAATTTCCATCATCACGTTTTGTTTATTTGTAATATTTTGCTGAAGAAGTAGACCAGCTGTTGAACAAAGTACTGAGATTATTGTTACCTATATGCAGGGGAGGCATAAGGTAAAATTTATGTTGGTACGAACTAGCGTTTGGCAGCACCCCCTCCCTCTGTTTGGCACACACTTCAGTTTTTGCTACCCCTCGCACTGATTTTTGGCTTCTGATGAAGTCCCCCCCCCCCCGCTGTCTATAACCTATGTAGAAAAAAAAGGTCATCTTACACTCCTGAATTATTAAAGTTAGTCTGTTTGATGGCCCAACTGACTACATTATAAGTGATATTTTCCAATGAAAACTAACTTTTCTTAAATAAAATAAAACGAGTAACAAAGGACAAAAATTCTACGTTAAGCCGTCTCTGCCGCCACCATCATTTGGATGAGTGCAATATTCTTTTGCTTCATTGTAATCATTTAGACGTGGTTCCACTGATGCAGGCATACAGGGTGATCCACAAAAAACTGACGTCCCAAAATTGTGTTAAGTCCAAATTTTCTAGTTAGCACCCCTCAGAACCAGGAGAGGACAGAAATAAAATTTAATGAAACCTACGATTTCTGTCCTCTCCTGGTTCTGAGGGGTGCTATCTAGAAAAGTTGGACTTAGGAAATGTTGGGTCGTCAGTTTTTTGTGGACTACCCTGTAGTACAAATGATGTAAGATGAATGCTTTTTGATGAATGATGTTGAATGACAAACAGCCACTTAAGGCCAAAAAAAATAAGTAACTTGTTTTACAGGAGTTTATCATTCAAAAGCTACATGCGGACGGGCAGATTTTATTTTTATTTTTTATACCAAAATTTAGCGTGTACAGGTGAGAAAATCTTTTTTTGAGGTAGGTCATAGTTTAACGAGGCCATGGTTACTTTCAGCCTTTGGTAAAGTCCACTATCAACTTAGGTAGGGGAACAGAGCGAATAGAGCTGCCATCTGCCAGTCTGCATGTTAAATACATCGCTAATGTGTAGTAGATCTTGTGCGCTGTTTGTTACGAAGGCGAAGCGAAGTCATAAAAAAAATGACGTGCGCGATTTTTGGAGACGCGGGCGCTCCTGTAAAACAAAGTACTTTTTTTATTTGCTCTAATTTGATTCTCCCTTAAAATAAAATTATACTTAGATTTTCATCCCCCGCCCTCCCCGTACTAATGTTGTATTTGGGTAGTTTTCTGAGTGGCTTTCATTGGGGATTGGGGGTAACTAATGTGGATGTATATTGTTCTTGTTGTGTAGATGTGTGCGAACTGTTGTTAAGTATGGTAAACGAATGAAAAATCATCCTCGTGCATGACAATTGTCATTTTGAGTATTAACACCGAGATCAGACTAAATTCAAATTTCGAAGCAAAACATAAAAGTTCTTGTTTTGCAAATTTTCAACAAACACTAGTTTCGTTTGTCCTCATCAGGCATTTAAAGATGTATTTTTGATTCGACCTACATCGTTTTCATGTTGGTATGTTGCTGCGGCACAAACCAGAAATGTATTTTGTTTCGAAATTTGAATTTAACCTGATCTCGGTGATAATACTCAACATGCCTATCTCCATCCAAAGTGAAAATTCCTACGGACTATTTAGATGACAATTGTATTTACTTCAACTATAGTTGGAGTAAATAGCAAGCTACACAGATTAATGTTTCATCTATGTACTTAAATTTGCCACGTAAAACAAAGTAAATGCTGTAAGCTTACTATATTGTAATTACGCATTGTATAAATTTTACAGTTTGCTAAAACCAGCTTTCTCTGGACTGCAACCCAAAGAGACATTTTATACGTTTTTTTTCTGTGGCAAATGATTAATGTATCTGAATTGGAAGTTGTCAACTTCATGCAGTTGTTTGGGCAGAACGTCATATTTTTTAGGAAATTTATAAAATACGCCATTCTTTAGTTGTGGTGTAATCGTGTGCCTCATAGGGTGTTTCATTTGAAGCGCTGGCAGCTTAAACGTTGATATGTCACAGTTTCCCAGTCATCAATTTTGCCTTATGCCAACCATTATTACTTTAATGATATTTTGCTTGCATGCTCAGAAGCATTATATTTGTCATTCCATTGTCATTGTGATCATAAATCAACAGTTTAGGAGAGCATTTTCACTTCAAATTGTGTACAGCGTGTTGTGACACTCGGCATGTGTTGCAATGCTGGAACTCCCTTTAGTGGTTGCCATGGAATTAAGTCGTCGTGAAAGTAGTTCCAAGAAATTGATGCCTTCCACAATTTCTTGTCAACTCTGATAATAGTGGGTCACGGAGTTTTGTATCTTTTAAAGACAACAGAGGTGAGAATCTTACAACATTTGGCAGAAGTTTGGTTTTTTAACCTTAAAATTATCGTTCGCTAGATCAGTCGAAAACCGTCGTAAAAAAAAGGTGGGGGGGGGGGGCGATTAGGCCACAACAAATAAATACCTTTGTTCCCATCAATGTTTAAATGAAATGTTGATACAGGGAATGACTTTATTTTATTTTTTAGCTTCCAAAAATCCGATTCGGTGGGCCATTTTCTTTTACTTGCAGTTTTTATTCCATTTATACGTACACAGCATTTTATTTTGAGAGAAAAGTTTACAGTAGCACTGGCGTAAAATCATTTCGTTAAACAAAAAAAAAATCTGATAACTGATGGATTTTTCTGTTACTTTAAAATATATCTCAGAAGCAAAACTTTTTGCCACTGTCTGCAACTGCAATTGTTGAAAAAAAAATGTCTGCAGCTAATCTGTTTTTGTCGCATCGTTGCCCACATGTTTAGTATTTCTAAATGATCTCTGAGCGTGCGCCGTGAATTAAAACGTTGGCCCTGTTTTGTAGAAGTGTGTCAGATAAAATGTTAATATCTTTTATGAAGGACTGCACTGCGTCTTGAATGTCACAATTACTAGGAACGGTTAAGATGAACATTGTAGCTCCAATTGTAATTAATCCCAAAGGCATCTAAATGTAACATCTAATCCATTGAATAATTTGTCAATACTTTACCCTATTGATCAGGCTACGCCACCAATGGAAAGGTCTCGAAGATACGATTAAAATGGTGTATTGGAATGTCAAAATCTGTCGAAATTTGGCCAAAATTTGTCCACGGCAGCCTTCAACTATATCGTCGCGCGTCGCGCAGATTCTGCTACGTGCACACAATTCTAGACTTGCCCTATCTTTTGACTTTGTCTAAAGAGTTTTAATCAGATACCCGGACCAGTTTTATAGCTACATTCATTTCTGTACCGCATCCAGCAGCCAGTACAGCGTTGTACTGCAAGCTGTTTAGCGAGAGAACACCACTTAATAAAACCGACTGAGCTGCATTAGAAGTGAACTGGAGAGCCACGTAAAGAAATGAAAGGTTTTACAATTTGCCGCACTTACTTAAAAAAAAATAAAAAGGGGCGATGTGGCCTAAATTGTTGATGCGGGTGACCTTGAGAACCAAAGTATTTATTTTCCGTGGCCTTAGTAAGTACTAAGCATTGACTGTTTAAACAGAATGTGGAAAAACTTCTTATTTTGTTAATTTTTTTGTTTTTTTGTGCAGGAGTTTTGGGGATTTTTGGTTGTATGTGGAGGAGTGGGGTGGGGGGAGAAGAGGTGGCTACACAAAAATTAAATGGTTGTAATTGGTTTCAAAAAATTAACTTTCAGCATAATACATAGTTGAAATTATGTACCGTTAAAAGACCCTTTCAGTCTTGTGTGCTTTTTCCCTCCCTTCCTTGGCAGGTCCTGTACCTGTGTGATAACATTATTTTCAGGTTTGGAATAAAGTATCACTGTGAGCCGATACTGATAATACACTGAGCGTAATACCGACTTTAAAACTTTCATAACAAGATCTTTAACTAAAATTTATCGTGTGTATCGTAATAATTAGGCCACTAGTTGTAATATTCAGTTTGTTTGTGCTTTGATCAATGCTTCTCCCTCATTCAATGCAGCAAGGAGACTCCATTGGTATTTCGCATTCGCTCTGCTCGTATCAACTGTGACACCCTGCCTGTGAGTAAAGCAAATAAATAAAAAAGACAGTGTGAAAACTACACGGTTTTATTGTGTTCCTCAATATTGGCACAGTAATCAATTAACCTTTGCACTCTGCAGTCACGGCAGAAATTGTATCGTTTGGCTGTTATTATTGTAATGACGTCTAAGCTTTATTCACAGTAGTCAAGCAGAGCACTGAATGTGAAGTCATTTATGGTTTCATGATCCTGCGAAAACAATGATTTAGTGTGAACACCTGATTGTGAAACCTTGCTTTTTGTAGGTTATATCAAGAATTTATAGGGTTGGGGAGGAGAATTTGTGACTGAGACCCCGTACTGAAACTTCTTAGATCCATTTCTATTAGTTCCGTCTAAGTTTATAGAGGGTGCCATGAGTTTTATGTGGGAATTTCTAATCAGTTTTCAGCTTAAAATGAAACTAAACTGAACGAAACTAGTTTGTATTTAATTTTTATTTAGTTTAGTTTAGTTGAAGTTTATTTTACTTTAAATTTGGGCTGAAAAAATGAGCAAAAATTACCAGATAGAACGTGTGGCGCCCTCTGAAAACTCGGACGGAACTAATAGGAATGAATGTAACATGTTTCAATAAGAACTTTTTAGGGTTACAAATTCTCCACCCCAACCATAAAATTCTTGGTAATATGTATATTTGTAACTGTATGTACGTTAATAAAAGTGTGACTTCTAGTTAAGAGAAAATGGCACGATTACTTTATTGACCTGCAATTAGGAATCTAAAAAAATCTATTTGGCATAACTGTTCCGTCTATGATAATAATGATGTGGGAATATTATTGATAATATGATCGTGCCATATTGTTTGGGTACGTAGGGGATTTATGGGAGTTGATAACAAGAGTTGAACTGAGTAACTTTTTAATTAGACTTGTTTTTAATTGGTAGATTTACAGCAAATACCTCAACAATACCTCAACAAATACCTCAACAATACTTTTGAGAATTTCAAGCGATGTGGCAAATTTCATTCCAATTCGACCGGTTGTTTGGGTTTCACCCAGACTGCAAAAGTGCAACCAACCAACCAACATTTTCAATTTGGTGTCCGTTATAAGCAACGCTCACTTCGCTCCATCAATTTTTATTTTTTTACAAATATAATGTGCAATTTACTTTTCAATAGTCAGTCAATACAGACCACATTCAGACTTTTTAGACGTGCTCTTTCCAAGTGTATACAGCATCAATCGTGCATTTTTATCCTCTCTCAGTATTACTTACCTCATGATATGGATATATACTGATGCAGTGTTAGTGCGTCCTTGTTTCCCAACCCGGTGACTCTAATGATCCGAACCGACCCAGCCCAACCCGATGAAACAAAATAAGGCCTTTTTTTGTCGAAATTTATAAAAAGTATCCGGATTTACAATTAAATTTGGGACGTCATTTTATGGCGTCTTTGATTGGGCTTTCCAGTAACCGGATCACCAACTCTGCACCGAATTTCTGTGTCAGTTGCTCAGACCCTGTGACCCCACCAACAATTTTACCGGAATGACCTGGTTGACCCATCCAATTCTGGCTAACACCCAACGAGACAAAGTCATGTGACTGTAAATGTTATCTCGTTGAGCCCCCAATCTCTCAGTATTTCATTAATATTAATGTAATTTCCATTCACGGCTCTCTGCAACCTGATACACTGTAGCAGCCCTCAGGAATGTTGGCTACAACAATGGCACAGTTTATGTAACAGGAATTTTCCATGAATGAATAATGAAGTTGGGTTAGTTAACATGTTCTACCCTTTTCTGTGTAGTGGCCAGCAATCTATCTTTGTATGTATTGTATACCTTCAGTTATGTTTTAAATCCCACTTTGAGTTTCTGTATGTGAGTGATCTTTTGTTTTTACTTTTGTCTGCTTAAACTAAAGAATTAAAAAAATTATCCATGAAATCACCATCTTTGCTGCAAAATTGCCTCTTCTGTAAGAATAAACGATTAGCAGTAGATTGAACAGAAACATCTTGATACTGCCTTCAGTAGGTGCAAAGTCCCACCTTTTCCCCGACAATGTCAGTTTTGGGAAAAAGTATAAGCATAGTCTTATCTCAACATTATGAAGCGTAGTCTTACCTCAACATTTTGAAGCGACTTGCAACGCTTGCAAGCTGGCAAGCGGGCAATGTCACTTGAACAAATAAAAAAGAAAAAAAATGTGTCCTGGTAATGCTGTATCCATTTGGTTTGTGCTGGTTAGTATTTATGAAACGTGTGTAAGAGACGGAAAATAAATTCAATGTTGGTTTTTTAAATGAAAGATGGTTTGCTGATTAACGAGCAAACAGAAAATCCTGCAGTGTAGCATGGGTTATTCTAGTTTTGTAATGGCTGAAACAATTGATTGCGGTTCAGAAATAAGTTCTCACCCCAAGTTGCCCAACTACAGCACCTGACCCACCCAGGAATTTTTAGTTTGTCAGACTCAGAAACAAAGAAAATAGAATTCAAAATGGGAATGAGAAAAGCAACCAAAGTGGTACACAAAGGCGGAGGGGGTGGGGGTTGAGTAAATCGCTTGAGCCTTTCAAAGCAATTCAGTATCATCGTTTTAGTGTCTTTGTAACATTTAAAGGCACGTAAATCCTTTCCGCTGTGTCGTGCGACCCGTTGAGAATAGTGTTAGCAACATTTGCACAGGTTACAGTTAATGTTGCAAAAATCATCTCGTACAAAAGAAAAACAAGAAAATGCGTCTGTTGGCAACATTTCCATATGTTAAATTAATGTCGCAAAAACAGTCATACAGGAAAGCCAACATGGATGCATGTACCTTTAAAAAGAGAGTTTTCAAAATTTTGTCCACTGCAAATAAATGTTTTATTTATATAAATTTTACTGTTAACTTATGGTTTTGGGAAGTGGGGAGGGGACACTTTCTCCCCTTTGTCCCCCTTCTAGTTGGACGGCTGACTGCAGCGTGTCAGGAAAGTTGGCCCATGGAACGTGATGTCGAACTACTGAGTGTAGTAGGAGCAACTCCTCCAATTTCTATGGTTGCTAATCATGACAATCTGTCGACCCTCAGATGGTTGGAAGTTTCTTAGTTTGATTCCTAGGTTTTCCCATCCCCTTAAACTGACTTTCGTCTCTTCCTAAATTAAGCAAGTTCAGCTAGAATGGCATTAATTTTCTTCAGATGACTTAAGACTGGCAGAAATTCATTTGTAAAAAAGTAGTGTAATTAAGGCTTTTATTTTATTTTTTGCAGGTATAGCCACGATTTTGATTCGTACAAAGACAGGGCGTCTCGTCTATCTTTGGTAGGTGATGGTGCCATAGAACGTTTAGGACATCTGATGGCCACCTCCTTTGCCAACAATATGAGCTCATCGGAAGTTGAGGAATTTGGTGATCTCAAGAGGTTTGTGCTTCACTAAGGAAGCAACTAATTTAAACTGAAATTGTTTTTAAAAAGTTTCATCAATTATTACTTTTTGTGTAGCGCAACACGGTGTACTAATTTACTTATATTTGACTCTACCATCTTAAAGAAAACTAATACACCTATTTAAAAAAAAAAAACAAATGTCTGATAACGATATATATCTAACAACAAAATTCACATTTCAAAGTGCCAACTTGTTAAAGTTAGTTGTTTGTATGCTTATTTGTTCTTGACAAAATAGCATATGCTGGGTACCATCCGTTTTATTTTTTGAGTCAAGCATGACAAAATCAAATTATATTATTTTTGAAAGTTCTAGGAAACTATTACGTACAATCTCAGAACATAAATACTATACCAGTATTCTGCAAATTTTCGACAGACTAGCCACACGTCTGTCTTCATCAGGCTCTATGATTGCTAAAACTTTTTTCTACGACATCAAAATCACTTTTTGAACTTAGCGTTCGCGCTCGCGGCTGGCGCGGCCTCCCGTATTTGTTGGGCACGTTGTTGTTCCAACAATTGGACAGCAGCTCGTTAAATTCTTCTCTCAGGAGAAAATGGATTCCCGGGTTTGAGGGGCCTTGTGTGTTCCTGAGTGTATTTTTCACGTGCTGTTGGATTGCCAGTGATTCCAGTCCACGAAGGTGTCTATCGAAAGGAACATTAGATTTAAGCAACGTGGTAGTTCTTTCCCATCTGATTTTATACTTTGTCTCCATGTGGTGGGTGGCGATGCTGTTTTCATTTACTTCATTACGTGTGTCATCCATATGCTGTTTAACCCTCGTGCGGACTCCCTTTTGGACTGGCAATCCAACAGCACGTGAAAAATAACGCAACACACATGAACACACAAGGCCCCTCAAACCCGGGAAATCATTTTCTCGTGAGAGAAGAATTTAACGAGCTGCTGTGCAATTGTTGGAACAACAACGTGCCGAACAAATACGGGAGGCTGCGCCAGCTGCGAGCGCGAACAAGTTCAAAAAGTGATTCTGATGTCGTAGAAAAAAGTTTTAGCAATCATAGTGCCTGATGAAGGCAGACGTGTGGCCAGTCTGTCGAAAATTTGCAGAATACTGGTATAGTATTTGTGTTCTGAGATTGTGCGTAATAGTTTCCTAGAACTTTCAAAATTAAAATGAACTTTCAGAGTAATAATCGCTACCGTATTTTCAATGTTATATTATTTTCTTTCTCATACGATTGCGGATTTTCCAATTCTATTACCCCTCAACCACTGTAGATAAAACTAAACTATTTATCCTCCCCATTTTTTTTGTACAATTTTGTGTTGAAAATGGAAGTGAGAAAGTTTGAAGCAACGTAGTTTAGATGTATTCTGAAAAGGGTTCCGTCTTCAACTGCTAAAGTTGAAGTGTTTCTACCTTTCAGTTTTACTTGTTTTAGTACTATTGCTAGACACTACAATAAATTTTAGATGTATTAACAAGTCAATTAAGCCTAAAAAAGCAAAAAGCAGGAATAGTTTAGTTATTGGCTTTCTTATGGCATGGTAATATAGTAATATTTATTATGAACCTGAAGGAAAGACCAGTGAAGCCATACTTGGCGAAACGTTTATTCCTGTTTCTTGTTTCTCAATAAAAATATTTTACATTTAAAATTAGGGAAAGTTGGTCCATGCAACGTGATGTCGAACTACTGAGTATTCGTTTTATTTTTTTTTTTAAATATATAGCCTTCATGGAAAGCTGTAGACATTAACATGCCAGGGAACCATTTATGTTCAAATTTTGAAATGTTACAAGCAGTAATAATCTTGATACTTAGTAAAAATTGATGAATGAACTTCGAACTTACAGCGATTTGAAGCTAAAGGTTTTATTCGTCTATTGAAAACGGTGGTTACCTTCAAAATTTGTGTAAAGTCAAGTCCTTCTGATTTCTATTTCTCGCTGCATTCTGAGTTAGTATTGTTCCTTTAACTGATAAATCATTTAGTTAATTGAAGAAAGGTGGCAGCAGAAAATTTGCTGGCTTAGACCCACTTATGGGACGAGGAATGTGCTGGGGTAGGTTTGAGTAGTCATTTATTTGAGTAGTCGTATCAATACTGCTTTAGCGTTTGGCACCTAAGCAAGAAGTTATTCTTCCTAAAAGTTTTGGCCTAAAGTAGTTAATGCTCAAGTGGCTAGATTTAAGTTCCTAGGTAAGTGTTAAAAGTAATGATTGTTGATGGTTTTCTACTTATGAATTGTTGACTAATATTAGATGACCTGTTGGCTGCAGGAAACCGCACAAGCCCAGAGAGAAGTGGAAAACACCAGTCCGTACTAGTACACCTTTTAATTTTGTACATAAAACTAGCAGTCAGTAAATAAATGCTCGGTACAATCTAAGCTCCCTTATTTAAGCTGCTTTGTCGTATCAGATAATTTCTCCTTGAAACCATTGCCTGTTAAGTTATCACCATTTTAGTCGCTTCAGTTCGAAACTAAATTTTACATCTTGTTTTTCCCTCCATATAAAACTTTTACATATTCAAGGTTTGGTTGAGTTTTTTGCGTTTCAACTTGACGACTACAACATGGGTATCCTTATTCAATTTGTTTGGATACCCCGGTTTTCTTTACGGAGCTTGCAGTGTTTATTGTGCTTTGTATTTGAAAGTCGCAAATGGCGGAGTAAATGAGAAATGGAGAATGGCAGAATTGCTATCATGGCCTACCCGTAGCAAGTGAATGAGTTACGAGAAGCAAACAAAAATCAAAATTTGGTGAGCCATAGGCTGATAGTCACTAAAATTAAACTAACCTTTATTTCTTCAAAGGTACACCGAGATAACTATGTTTTCATTCAAGGCCAAAAATGGATGCTTCATCTATCAAGGTTTTTTTTTTTTTTTGCCCTCTTTGAATAGTGAAATCAACTTAATGTAGTTTGTAGTTGTGATTATGTGCTCCGTTGAAAAGCAATTGCCTTTTTTCCAGCAATTGAAACTAAAAGTTGTTGTCATCTATTGCTGTGCAATTTATCTTTAAAACATGAGCAGTGTGCCTTTTAAAATGAATTGTTGACTGTCCATTAATGGGAAAAACTAATATTACAGCAAATTACTGTGCCGGATGTATACTACCCGCCAACGTTAACGCTTGTTTCCATCATAACTCCTGAATTCATATGCATTTATGTGCTGTAGATGGATGTAAATCATTAATTGTCCTGGTATTGTATCGATTTGACATCCGTAAACATTGTTGCATGGTTTGTTTGTTGTCACATGGGTAAAAACAAGATGAGTAACAAATTTTAGTAAGCTATCTACCAACTAGATAGAAAGTGTCGACGTTCTGAAAATTCGCTACTTTATCTTGCTTGTATCTTATTTTATCTCAAACAAACCATGCAAAAATTAAACCCACGGGAAGGTACATGTACCTCTTGCTACTGATCCTTAAACAGTACCTTTTATTTTTATCGTGATAAAAATCAATTTTTAAGATATGGAAATAGTGTACTCGGTGACAAGGTAGTTGTTGCGTAATTTGCAGACAGTTTCACATTTCGTCTTGATTTTTTTAAAGTAATTTACTGTAAACACATCTACGACTTGCATTCCGTGTAGGTTTTTTTTTATTTATTTATTTATGTAATTAATTATTTATTTGTACAGTTTGAGTGTGTAACGTGGCATGCAATGCTTTTGAAGCAATGACTATGATGTATGATATTTAAACTCGATTATGTAATAAAAAGTAAATACAACTTTGTGTTACGTAATTTTTTTTCCTACTAAATTTAGCAGTAATCTCTACATTGGAAGATTTCAACATTGCTAAGCTATTTGGCAAGGATTTTATGTTTACACAGACTAATAAAAAGTAACACATTGGTGCTCTGGTAAACAATCAGTTGTGATTGCCATTGACTTTGACTTTTTGCACACTGGTTTGAAGACATCCTCAGTAAAGATAAGTATTCCAGCAGAACTAGCTTCTGGAATTTCTTAAGTTTGAATGGGGGGGGGGTCATTTATCTCACTTTTATTGAACTAAATAACCACCTAAATTTGCAAACAGAATTGGCTGTTATAAATAGAGCTGGTAAAAGTTAATTATATGGTTTTCAAGAAGGTTTACAGGAGTTTTTTTCTTAGCAGTTGGGACATTTTTTTAAGCCAGCGGCTAAAAAACAATATTTCCGAACGGGCTTCAATGCTTTCACCAAACAATCCTGTGTTCAATGACCGTCAGCCTAAGTTCCAGTCATTTGATTGTCATGGAATGAATCTAAGCCGTTCAGACGTGTGACAACTGAAAACTGTAATACAAAGACGGAGTTTGATTCAGTGTGCAACATTTGACCTTTGAACCTAGCTTAGCACGACGTTAAAATATAAAGCATCTGGAAAATCATAAATAAAAAGAAGCCACGCCCGCATAAGTTGTTTTTAGTACTACTACTGAGGACTGTTATAATCAAATTTCTATGTGCCATTAGCATTCTCCTTCTCATTTTACTATGCACTCTAGAGATATGAAGTTCCATGTTCGTCCGGCGCTGTTACCCACCGCGCATGCGCAGTCTACTGTACATAAATGCAGACGAAGGCCCATTCTTCATCTTTCTTTCTCTAGCCTAGCCTTCGACATGGTCGTTTGCTCCTGTGCGAAAAATTCTGTTCCTTGGATTCCTACTGGCCTCCGATGCCTCGAGTGAAAGGTCCACGTCGGGACCCCCTGCCCCGCGTAGGGTCCTCGTCTCTGACAATCGTCGTTTCGGATGACCCACCTCTTCCGGAATTTGTGGCGGTAACCGCTACCTCCTCACGGTCTCCTCAGGTAGCGTCTAGGTCTCTGACCATGCCTGCCTTTGGACCGTCTTCCTCCGAGTTACCAGTCACCTCCAGTCTAACTATCACTACTTCTACCTCATCTGTCCAGTGAGCACAGGTGGATCCTGCTCAAGACCTTCGGTCCCTCCAAGTGGACCTCCTCCAGGCTAAGGGATGTTACTCCCGTCTGAAACTTCAAGTCAAGGCCCGGCGTACTAAGCGGAAGCACTCGGTCCTTCCTGCAAATCAACCCATTGACCTATCATCTCGATCGTCCCGGGGTTCAACCTCTTCTCGGCTGCTACCGCCTGGTATGGATTCCCAGCCTCTTCCTGGCATGCACTCATGGACTCCGATTTGCGATCCTTCAATCGCAAGCGCTCTGCATCCCCTCGCACCGCACCTCTGCTTCGATTCACGGATGACTGGGTGCAACCCACAGCCAAGAAGATTCGCCTCTCGTCTTCTAGTGCTGCGGGTTTCTCTGGCACACCCAATCCTTCAAATCGGTGGCCATCTTCTCATTCCCGTTGACATCTCTCTTCGGCCGATTCAGATGCCTTCAATTAGAACCCCGGCAATCGTCCTCAGCATCCCATTGACCTATCGGCTTCCTCTTCCCGCTAAACCCCGCCAGATCACCCGGTCGATCCCGATCCTTCAGAGATCCTGATCTGCTTTAAGCAGTCGAAACCAGGGAGTCGAACCGTAACCGAAAACCGGTAAAAACCGTTTGCAATTGCCGAACCGAAACCCTAACCGAACCGAAAAACTTACAGGTGGCATTAACCGTAACCGTAACCAAACCGAAATAAAATATTGGTTATTTTTTCGGTTTTTGCGCGTTTGCTTGACGTCACTTCTGGATCATCATTGTTGTTTTTAGCAATACTCACATCCTGAAATCGTGGATACAGATTTACCAACAGTAACTAATAAAGTTTTAATAACGAATGTGCAGTTAAGTAGCTACAATTTGGCTAAATTAAGTTTGATTCAGAAAAAAATTGACTGCTGGCATGCCGTTTAGAATGATGCTATGCCAAGCTAACTAAGCAGTAAGCATAACAACGAGTAATTATATCCAGCATGGGTTCACCCACAATGCCATATTTGGTGCGACCATGAATAGTTTGCAAGGTAACAATGAAACAAAAAATTTTTTGTAACTTTCTCCCCCCCCCCCCCCCCAACCTTTCCCCCCATTACTTTTTTATACCAACCAAAGGGGGGTGGGTGGGGAGGGGGAAAGCGTTGAGCAAAGGCCCAGACATTGTCTTCTCCGGACCAGGCCTGCATGAAAAAGATAGGGTGGTGGAAACTGCAATAACGTTGGGGGAACACTAAGCAATTTCCCTTACTGTAGTGCTTGCATGGTTTCGGTAGGAAGTGCTTTGAAAGAGTTCTTTTTTTTTTTGTTAAAACTACTTTAGTTAGGCGGCCTACAAATTTGTAAGCTTTGCAAATCTGAAAACTAAATAGCTAAAAAGCTTTGCAAATTTGCAACTAAAAAGCAACTAGAAAGTTACGCAAATTTGCAAACTAAAGCTAAACTTATTTGTTCGTTGTTAGTTGTTCGAGCAAATCATTATGGCCAGTCAAGTAATAAAACCGTAACCGAGTAAAACCGGTTAAACCATAACCGGTTATAACCGTAACCGGTTATAACCAGTTAAAACCTAAAAATAAAAACGGTTTGAACCGAACCGTAACCGAACCGAAATTTTAAATAAAGCCTAACCGGAAACCGAACCGAACAAAATAACGGTTCGACTCCCTGGACCATTCCAGTCTGTTTTCTCTACAAGCCTTCACCAGAAGATATGTAAGAACCGCGGACTCTCGACCGGACTCGGCTTTGGACTCCGTGATCAGCTTCTCCGTGATCGCTTCAGCTTGATTGTCCGTCAGAACCCTGTTTTTGGACAATCAAAAACGTTATTAACCACTCTTCTTCGAACCGGAGGCCTGATCTTAGGCAACGGTGCTCCGTTGGAGCTGGATAAAGAATCCCCTCCTCTCCGGGCGGGCGTGAATCCTTTTTCTTTCGCCTCTCTGGTGACGGTGCCGCCACCCACGGAATTTCGACACCTACCCTCAATCGGAGTTCCTTGCTGCGAACGTGCGCATAGATTTTGGTACATCACTGTACCTTCCTCGTTGGGCCTCGGTCCCCTTTGCAGTCCTGTGTGATAGTGACCGGCTTCTACGTCTCGGCCTCCGCGCGGCTTCTCAGGCCGACATTATCAACACGGCTGCCAACGCTATGTGCGAACGACTCTCCGCGGACCCTTCTCCGGAGGATACCAAAGAGTTAACCTTCCTAGTCAGCCAGGTCATTCGCAAAGCCTGCTTTGCCACCTTTCACTCAATGGACTCGTTCACACGAGCGTTCTTCTACTTCACTCTCTTACTACGAGAAGTTGCCCTTAACTCTGCCCCAAACCTTCATGACTGTAGCAGGCATGTCCTCAGGAATCAACCAATCCACGAAACGGATACCCTTTTCCGTGGACTGATTCCGAAGCTTGCGCCTCTTCTGGACATTACACGCAAGCCGAAGCCCTAAAAATCTAAAGAGCAAAGATGGTAGCGGTCGGCGGGTCCTCTGATCCCTTCCGATCCTAAGGACGATTGGTGCACAGTTTCCCATTCAGACAGCCACCCACCTACCTTTCCACCACGCTGTCCTCGGTTGTCCTTTCAGAACACCGGTCAGGGACGCGGACGCGGTTGCCCCTATGGCCGTGGCATGACTCCTGACCCCTGCAATCGCCGCTCTCCCAAGTCTCTCCAACGACCCAAGTCCTGTTGCTGACAATTACCAGTTGCCAATGCCGGTAGGCGGCCGCCTTCGTTTATTTCCAATCGGCTTGGCTCGAAATTACCACCGACCCAAAGATTCTCTCCATCGTGATCCACGGATTCCTGCCATCTTTCTCCTGGCCATCTCCACTGCGGAGTCCTCCTTGGTCCGAGGCAGTTCCGCCGAACACCCTTCTCACGGAGGAAACTTCTTCCCTTCTGGCCAAATGCGCCATTGAAGTCTCCTCCGAGCCGGACCAACCCGGTTTTTACAGCCAAATCTTCCTTTGCTCCAAGAAGACAGGCGACCTCCTTTTCATCTTCAATCTTCGACCGCTAAATCAATTCATAAAGAATCCTCGCCTCTAAATGTCAACCATGGGCTCCGTCCGCCATTCACTTCTCTCGATCGATTGGGCAATCTCCATAGATATATCAGACGTCTACCTGTATATTTCTCGTCACGCTTCGGTTCGACACCTCTTCCATTTTCTTTACAAGTTTACCTGCCTTCCGTTCGGCTTAAATGCACCCCCTTGGATCTTCACGCTCATCCTAAAGTCCTTGCTTGCAAGCCTACATCAGCGTTGCATCCGAGCCGACGCCTATCTCGACGACTGGATTCTCCCTCGTCAAGACTACAACTGCCTCCTTGCAAACAGGGATTCCACTCTGCGTCTGTTACTCAGTCTGAGCTTCAGAATCAATTTCCCGAAGTCCAACTTGCTTCCCTCCCAGATCTTCGCCTTCGTCGAAGTCGCTTTCGACCTCTGGTCGGCAAGGGTCGTGCCGTCGCCAGAAAGGATGTAGTCACTTCTCCACAAACTACAGCTTTTTCTCCGATCACCCACCTTCACCCGTCTACAGTTAGACTCCCTCATCGTGTCGTTAGATTCCGTAGCCTTTCTCATATCTTACGGCAGGTGGCTTGTCAGACCTTTCCAACTTTTTCGCGTTCCCGAATGGCCTCCTCGGACGCCTGTCGACAATCTCCATCGGGTTCGTTCGACCAATTTTCCCAATGAATGAACATTAAATTCTTGACTCACACGGTTCCTCTGGACGAACCGACAACCGACATACTCCTCTTCTCCGACGCATCTCTCCAAGGAAGGGGGGTCCATATCGGCGACCACACTTACTTCGGCCTATGGCCAGACAACACCTCCGAGCACATCAACGTCCTCTAGCTCCGAGCTGTCCTTTTCGGCCACCTCCACTTTTGAGACCAATTAACAGAGAAAGTGGTACAGGTTCACCACGATTATATCACGGCAGTCGCCCCCCCGCAAAATGGGGGGGGGGGGAGGGACCCGGTCTCATTCCTTACATCATGTCACCTCCGACATCTTCTCCCTTTGCATCCAACAGAAAGTGATAACGGCCATAACTTTACCTCTTTGCCACGAGGTTCAATGCCAAACTTCCCCATTTCGTCAGCCCGGTTCCCGACAGCCAAGCTTGGGCAGTGGACGCCTTAACAATGGACCGGAGTCACCTCTTCGGATACCTCTTTCCTCCTCCCAAATTACTTCCCCTCGGAAATTACTTTGATTTTCCCCTTAAGCGTTCGGATCGACCGCCATTTTACAGAACTTACGCAAAGAATTTTTCTTTTGGGGGGCCGGCATACTACCCTAGGAGGCTCCATCAAGTGGCGCCCACCCCCTTTGACGAAGTCAGTGGAATGCTAAATAATAGGTAATGGATATTTTCATGGCACATAAAAAGCCCAAAACACCAGGTACAGCTGGTTGATTATGGTTTCTATTGTCCTTATGAAAACATACATTACCTAAATCCCACCCTCCTCCCCTCTGTGTTGCCACTGGGGCACTAAGAGGAACGAAAGATGAAGAATGGGCCTTCGTCTGCGTTTATGTACAGGAGGCTGCGCATGCGCGGTGGGTATCAGTGCTGGACGACCATAGAACTTCAATCTCTAGAGCCCACAGTACAATGAGAGAAGGAGAATGCCAAATAATAGGTAATGTACGTTTTCATAAAGCCAAAAGAAACCAAAATCAACCAGCTGTACCTGGTATTTTGGGCTTTTAGTGAATACGGTCAAAATCGTGGCAACTACTAATAAATAAAAAAAACAAGTGCTGGTTAATTCGTCTTCATAGTAATCTACGTATGCCATATATATATTTTTTTAAATGTGTTGAATGTTGAGGTCTTTAAAAACGTTTGCGCCGAGATCTGAAGGTTGTAACACATTGTAACCCCATTGTTTCAAATGCGAAAAAAAAGGCTGCTTGTTATTTAATAAGGGGCAAGATGGTCAGATGGTTAGTACAACCGTCTCATGTGCCGGAGGTCCCGGGTTCGAGTCTGGCTTTAGCCAACCCTGGCATTTTCGGGAAGTGAAGGGCCCTGTGACATCTTGTGCTCATGTCGATTGTGGCATATTAAAGAACCTGGGCACTTCCGATGGGATTTACCTGACAAAATTGTCCCTCCTCTTCTGGTACCATGGCTAAGGCTGGGTGTACATCAAACACTAAAGTCTGTTGTTTATTAGGGGATGTTTACTTAAAAAAAAAAATATGATGTGCGTCTAAGGTGTTGTTTGACCTTTGGTGGAGTATGCAAGACTTTCTCGCTGTCAAGTATTTTATTATTATTATTTACGTTTTTAACAGTATCGTTAATTTTCGTACTGTGAAATGCCATTATGTTAACAAAATTTGGAAAACATTCCGGAAGAAATTACCGCTCACTTTCACAATCGAGACAACAGCTTTGTCCAACGAATTTCAGATAACTTGCGTCGGGCCTCAATGATATATATAGCTCGGAATTTATACATCTTTCACTTCTGTTTGTCTAACTAGTGCATTTGAATTCGGCTGGCTCTAGGCTGGCAAAGTGAGCGGTAATTTTTTTCCAAATCTTGTTGATTTAAGTTTTTGTGCATTTTGCACCGTGACAATGTGTCTGTTTAAAAGATGGTAACGTCAGTAACAAAATGTGCCACTTGAAAGTATGTTGGATGTAGAAGTCATCTATTTATTTACTTAGTAAATGCGTTTCTTTCATCTGGACAGAAAGTTGGAAACTGTGTTCAAAGGGTAAACACCTCTCTTTTCATTATCAACGCAAAATAGTGTGATCTTTGACAAAATACCACGTTAGCACCGGTGCACACGTGCGTTTTACTAACGCGCGTTGACGCTGCGGTGCCGCTTCCGTGACGTATGTGCGCGTTCGGTTCCCTAACCTCGTGTACAAAAAATTATAGTTTGAAACCAATGAGACGATATTGCTTTTTTCGCCAACCTCGTGAACAAAAGTATATTTTAAAACCAATGCGACGAATTTTGGTACATTGATGTACTAATTTAAGACGTACCAGGGGAAAATGTTATACGTCCTTTGCAGATTAACTAAAAAATTCGGATAAGTTCTTTAATTACTTCCCAATGAGTCTTCAATCATTTCTGCAGCAGCATTTCATTTTTCAGGATAGTTCTTTACTCCCCCAATAAACAATTCCATGTCTATTTCTTCGAAATTGGACGCCATTTTCGGTAACGCTTTTGCGGTAAACAGCGGACGTGTGCACCGCTCAAGTCAACCAAGGTACTCAGAGACGCAATAGCGTTTTTTTAACGCTACGGTACCACTGCGTTGACGGCCGAATTCTGGTGCAAAACGACCGCACGAACGGCGGGCGGTAACGCAATGTCGACGCAGGTACGTGTGCAGTACCCAACAGATGGCACGTAAACCAAACCGCAAATGCGGTACCGCAGCGGCGACCACACGTGTGCACCGGCGCTTAACGGAACATGAATGGAACTAGCAGCACCACTTCAACCGCTTGAGAAAAATAATCCAATGGCCTTCTTGAAACTGAAACAAATTCGTTGATCGTGCACGATTCACGAGGTATGCGGGAGCTAACTGCACAACACAGGTATTGTCAACATCTTCGATGGTGGAGCTGCGAACCTGCTTGTTCACCATTTCGTCTTATGGGTGGCACTTGTATTTCACAGAGTGAGTTTGTCAAAGGTGTAGTTGGGATATGAAGCATTGTAAAAAAGGGAATGTGGATTTTTTATTTGGACAACTAAAATATCGAGTTCATGTTTACGCGTTTTCCCAAAATCACTTTGCAGTGGTTGAACAGGCAGCTTTTCGATAAACGGGTTTTCCGGTGTTAGTTATCCACTTGTTTGTCTTTTCCATGAGTTTTTAAACGAGTTGCTGGGCTTGGATTACATCTCATTTGTTGGTCTTCTATCGTAATTGGTCTGCTGGGAGGAGGAGGGATCCATTTCTTGCCGAGGTGAAGAGCCAGTACCATACAGACTAGGTGGAGCACCCTGTGAAACGATTTGGGGAGGGGGGGGGGGCTTGAATGTTCACGAGTTGCACCTTATTCTGCTCAAAAAGGACAATAGTAATTCTCGTTATTGAAATATTTTTTGAGGTGTATTTGACACTTAAAAAATCCAGAAAAAATTGTTTTAATTAAAAAGCTTAACTGGGGTGAGGCTGCTCACAAATATTGTTAAAAAACTTTTAGAGCATGCTTCACACAAGAAGCCATACACTGTGAAGTTAGCATAGAAATACTTTCCTATTTCTGGAAACCCTCGGTAAATATTAAAACCTTGTAGCCAACATTTCCTGAAAGTGTACAGAGAAAACATTTCAGAACCGGCAATTTACTGATTTGCAGTGACAGCACCAGGATTGGGCTCAGGTCACTACCAGAAAATGAAATAATAAAAAAAAAAAACCCTTCCAGGCCAAACTTGAAATCAAATGAATAAACAGAGCTTTCATTTTTTTAAATTTTATTTGTATGTATATTTTCTTTAGCAACTTCGCAATACACGTGTAGCCTAATTTGCGTATGGGGCTTATTTTACATATAAATTGCACTGCATTGAAGCTTAGGTTACGTTTAGGTTGATTTAAATGGTATAAAAGTGCCTAATGTGGTTGCCCTAAAAAAAAATCCTTTGCCCACTCTTGTTTCCATATGTGCCCTCTGTCCGCTCCCCCAAACAATTCAGTCCTTGCTGTATTGGTTACGAGTACAGTCGCTGGTATGGGCTGTTAGTTTAAATGCAATCCTCTACACTTTATTCAGAAATCAGGCCTCTCAGACTTACTAAAATTCCTAAAACATTTCGAATTTAACCGATAATCCTACAAAAAAATCTCCGAAAAAAATATTCATCTTTCCTAAAAATGTCTAAAATACTATGTCTTCTTCAGAAGCGACCCATTTAAAGCATTCGTCCCTTGCCGTGCTGATAACTAAATAACTAATAACTTGTGATAAGTGTAAGTTTCAAGTGATGATTAGTGTAAGCATTGAAAGTCAGGTATCCATTTTCTTTTATGAATAATCACACTCGTTTGAACTTGATGTTTCCCATTGTGTAGTACGGTTTTAAAAAACGTAACAGAAGTTAAAAAATAAAAAGTAGCAAACGATAGTTGCAGAAACTTTATAAACTACAAATTGCTAAAAATAAATTCCCTGAGCACCGTTGTTGTTGGCTTTATTTGTTAAAAAGCTCACGGGAAGTGTAAAAAGTGTATTTTTTTTTTAAACATTGACAATGGTACGGCTTTTCCCTCACTCGTCCCTCACGTTTGGCGATGCCATCGGGGACCACTGTGTACCGGGTAGGTCTAACCTTGGTGGTAAGGCATTCGTGACCCCTATCCCATGCCACCAACCCATCCTTTACAGCCGGGCAACCGTCTTCGTTTTAAACTTTTAAACTTTACAATTTTTAATTTTTGTTTTAACTTCGGATGGCAGTTAGTGACAACCAAGATAATTTCATACGACTGAGTGAAAATGTGTTCTAACATAACAAAAAGTTTTTAAATATCTTTTTTTCTAACTTTTTCGTAAAATTTGCCTTGAAATTTTCCTAAATTCTTAATTAAAATCGGGCCATTTTACGCTGACCGGCCTGGGGCTGCCACTTTAGGTATAATCCATATCTACACTGAAATGATGTGATGAAGGGTAAATCTCTAATGATATGGACGTTAAATGGACTGAGTTTTAGGCTTGTTCCCCTCCATCCCTCACTCCATTTGTAATTGCCGTGGCGCTGAAATTAGTAATTGAATTTCTGATTGGATGCCATCTGTCAGGTATAGGAGGAAGGAAGGACGAAATATGATAATAATGAATGCTAATTAGCTGTGTGTTAAGTTGCATTGTAGTCACGTTGGATGCTTTTGATTGATTAATATGTCGCAAACGGTGAAAAAATGATGATATGGGAATGCCGTGGAAAATAGGGTTGGTGTTTGTCAATTCATTTGTGAATTAGTTAATTTAATAGAATAGTTCATTAAGCCCTTCATGATTATTTTGTCGTGTTCACCTTCGAGCTGCTGCTGTTTGCTTCAAATTATTGTTTTGGCTTGTTCATCTTCGAACTGATGCTGTTTGCTTCAAATTATTATTTTGGCGTGTTCATCTTCGAACTGATGCTGTTTGCTTCAAATTATTATTTTGGCGTGTTCATCTTCGAACTGATGCTGTTTGCTTCAAATTATTGTTTTGACGTGTTCATCTTCGAACTGATGCTGTTTGCTTCAAATTATTGTTTGTTCTAGTGTGTTAAAACTGGTTGGGTTAAGCAAATGTCGAACAATCCT
>JAHWFP010194587.1:0-54667 GCA_023313725.1 Lithobius niger
TCCAGCGAAATACCATCTGCACTGTCCCAACTAAAACCAAAGTACTTATTCGCGGGCTACCCCGCTCCCCTGGTTGATAAAATCTGCAGCATTAAGTGGGCCAAGCAACCTACCGCACTAACCAGCCAAAACCGTTCACTGTTTTCACCCCATATCGAGGGCATTTTAGCGACCTCCTCACCCAGTTCCTGCACGAATTCGATGTTGGGTTTATATCTACCCCAACCCCTCACCTGAAACAAATCCTTACTAAACCACAAATCCGTGTCTCTAAACCCCTCCCTGACCATTTTGTGTACGCCCTGCCATGTGCCGAGTACCCCAAGCTTTACTTGGAACACACGGAGCGCGGAAGAGAGCGTCTGAACGAACATATTCGTGATATTAACGTTCATGCTACTTCTAGTGCCCCTGCTCAATACTCTCTCTCTACTGGACATCAGATTGACACTTTTCAATTTACCCCTCTTTTTTAACGAAGCTCATTTTTACAATAGATTTAACTTGGAAACATTTCTTATCCTTCTGCACAAAAACTTGTTGTTTAATTTCCAGATTCCCGTTCACTCCAACCTCCAAGTTTGGGTCAAATTCTTTTCTACTCACATTCCCGGTTTTCTATTCAAGCAGAATAAGGTCCTTAATAATAAACTTAAAAAACGTGTCTACCACACTTAACTCTCTCCACTTACCCTCAGCACTTTTTACCCCCCCCCCCCCAGGTTAAACCCTATATGCTTAACCCAAGCCACATTTCACCCCCTCCCCGCACAAAGTATAGAAATGTAAGAAGAAATACCTTCCCGTCCCCTACTTTTTTTTATTTTTACTTTTTCCCCTCCCTTATATGTTATTTTTTAGTGTTGCAGGTTTCCTTTGTTTTTAAATTTTTTTAATTTTTTTTAATTTTATTATCTTTGCTTCCCCTCCTTCCCCGTCCCTCACCTCCTTTGCACTTTCCTTTTTGCCTTTCTACCCTCAGCATTACTAACTTACTACCTTCCTACTCCTTCGAATTTTTGACCTGCCTTAACTCCCAGAATTCACTGCAGCACTTTATTCAACATGGCGACCTGGTAAGGTGGTTGTTGAGTGTTTGAGTTTGTTTTATTTTTCTATTTTAAACCTTTGAAAATGGAGCCAACCACCATATTGCTCCGAAATATTAGGTACCAGTGTTTTTAACGTTTTATGCGTCGACTTGAGTGTCCTTTTTTTAACAGTGCTTTGAGAGTGGATTTCTTGGGCTTAAAAGAACGTTGTTTTCTCCAACAACAAAAATCGCGCGTTATAGGCTTAAGAAATCCAGTCTAATAGCATTGGCTTCAATAAGACGATCTTCCTTTCTCCCTACAGTGCTCCTTGCAGCTACCCCAGTTACTGGCTCCACATAGAGTTATACACAATAATACTACGTCGTGTCACTGCCCTGTAATAAAAACATGATGCAAGGGGAGAAAAGAAAAAGAACACTCAGCGTTACCAATGGTTACAAAAAAAAAAACCGAAAATAAAACAGAAACACACTAGTACAACACCAAGCAAGTGAGCATCACAGAACCCAGGATTCAAGAGTATAAGTCCCAATAAGGGACAAAAGACAGTACAGTTGTCACAGCACATCTCACGTCTCAGCAAAAAACTCAAACCAAGGCACTCACTAAGGCCACAGCCGAAGTGCTCCAAAACAAAGTGATACTAGAAAAAAAAAAAAAAGGGTTTCTTCTCCCATGACGCCTTTCGTCGTGACAATGCGGTTCAGCAGGACAGTGCTAGGAGTAGGCTAGGCTAGATTGCACTATGGTTAGGACATGTTGCTGGTGTCGGATTAGCTCCCAGAGTGAGGAGCAACTGGCAGTGCAGCCCCTTTTATGCATAGGGTTGCTTCCAGGGTAGTTAACGTTTTAAAAAGCCAGCACGTGCACATGTACACAATAAAATGCGACGTTTCGGGATTTATCATCCCGTTGTCAAGCAAAAAATATATTTTGCAGCATAAGCTACAAGTCACAAGATTTGCTTGATAACGGCATGATAAATCCCGAAACGTCGCATTTTATTGTATACGTGTGCACTTGCTGGCTTTTTTAAAACGTTAACTACTTTTAGTGCTTTTATTCTGTCAATCCAGAGTAGTTCGCAGGTGGAGCCGCCCTAAGGACCGTCCATGAGCCTCTAGTGCTTACAGCCACCTCCTGTGGCGATGACATCACCAGCTGGGTGCTGAACCAGAACTAAACTAAGGTTACATTATATTAGTATACATGATTTAATACGACATAATAATACTACGACAACAAGATACATTCAGTAGCTTTACATACTATAAGCTGTAGCAACAATAATAGGAACCCAAGCCCAAGGCCAGTGGCCCCAGGTGACTCACTTAGGTTAAGCTACTATATGCAAGAAGAGAAAAGCTCCCATCGCTGATCCACCAATTCTCTTTCCTCATCCCGACCTTTCCTTCTACCGCCTACTTTCTCCAACGTAACAGTAAGCTTTATGCTAATAATAATACTCAGTTTCCCCATTAAAAAAAGAATCTTAAATGATGCCTTCGCAAAGATATCAAACATGCAACATTATTGCCTTGGGGTAAAAGTCATTACGAAATGCACAAGGGGGGAAAAAACGACTTATTACGGAGTCTCGATTTATTGGCAAATTTTGTTTATTTCATTATGTTCATTCCACGTTAATGACACAAGAAAGATACGAATGTTCTGTCGTAACGATGAGGTTGCTTAGGTACCAAAAGTACATTTCAGTTTTGGTTTTGTTTTTGTTGGATAAATAATCGAAGAGAAACCAACTTATATTTGAAAATCCTCCAGATTTTTCAATCCCCACAAAAAAAAAAAAACAAAAAAAAACGGTAAAAATCAAAGCGCATCATACCGAGTGTTAAAGTCATTAAATGGACATTGTGTTTAGGAAATTTTACGCTTTTAAAGGGACATTACTCCCAGCACCATTTTTTTCGATCCTACACAAGTACGGCCCCAAAGGTCTATTTACTTACCGTTAGTCAATCCTTTGCTAAAAATCAGTTTTAAAATGCGGTGCCTACGAGATTTTCTGTTGAATATTGGGGAACTATATTTACTGTAGCCTACACGTATATGATCCTTTGCGCGCCTACAACGATTAATTTTAATCGTTTGCTAATAATTACTATGAAATCAAAATCTAAAAGACTAATACGGTAAAAATTAAAATTAATTTTGCCAATAGACCGCCGAAGAAAAATTGTAATATAGTAGCCTAAAAAATTATAAATTGTGATGTGAAAATACGAAAATCATTTCGGTTTGTGACGACACAATCTTTAACTTGATGCTGTTTCGTGTACTATTCCCAAAGCCAACTGAGATAGTAGCTGCGTTCCTCGCTGCGTGGAACGCAGCTACTATTTCGGTTGACTTTGGCGATGGTAAAATGCGCGGAAACGATCTGCGCGAAGCGATTATAAGGTAGGCGGATGTGCCTTTAAGGTGTAACTTGTCGATGATTCGGCAGTACGTTGCCATGTATTTTAAGTTTTAAATGTTTTAATTGAAAACCTTATGACAGAGGATGTTTTCTCCAAAACGTCGTATGAACTTGTGTGTGGGCACTTTAATGGCTTCTTTTTTAATTAAGGTTAAATTCGAAGAACTGATCACTCTTTTGGGGGAAAAAATGTCGACAAAGTTTAGTGCTTGAGACAGTACCATACTGCGGATATGATAAACCACGAGTAATGCAGTAATTTGGCATTAAAACGACGGGAAGAGCGTCAAGAAGACTATTAATTTGATAGGTAAGTATCATGCCACCCAGACGAAAACGATCCTGCGTTGTTGGCAGTCGGTGAAAACGTAGGCGGTCAAGATATGACGGATTTTCACCAGAACGCATCAACTCAAACGTAGTGGTAACTTCCTCGGCAAATCGGTTGGTGTGTGGTGTGGCGAATGAACTCCATGATATCCTCCTGAACTCCAGGACTCCGTCAACTACGTTGTGACGGGGACTCCGTCACTACGTTAAGGTTCAAACCTGGGGAATTATAAATCTGAACGTGGAATGCCACAAAAGGCACCAACATCAAAAAGTTGCAAGAAAAATTCGGGGAAAAAAAACGGGAACGTTTAGTACACTGTGCTAAACATTTCTCACAATCTCTCTCTCTGTCCAAGACAATCAACCATCGAAATAAAAGGTTTCTGAAATGCGTGCAAATTAGTCGTTGCTTTGATGGAAATAGGAAAGGTATTGACTTAGCTTTGCGTAGTCGTTCTTTTGAAACTTTTGGTTGCATGACATAAAATAGCGATACTACATCACTGAAGTGCGGATGTCCAGACAAAACAGTACACATGTAATTATGTGGCCGGGGTTGTACTGAGATCTTCGGATTACATGTCGACGGCGCTCGATTGTTGCACATGTCGATTATTACTGTTTGCTGGCCACATGTAATGACAACGTGCATCACGAAGCTAATACTTCCCGGTGCACCTTGGCCGATACGTGAGCTGCTATGCGTCCGTCCAATTTCCGCCAACGTGGGATTGGCCGAGCTCCAACAGCTATGCAGCGAGCGAGACCTACTATTCAAACCAGTTAGAACCGCTTGTGCACATGGCGCGTTACGTGACGTACTTCCCTTTCCGGCGGATATAAAGGCTTAGATAGCCCACTTAAGCATCATTTAGTGTTGGGGGTACAACTCACAAGGTTGGGGATCTGAAACTCCTAAAGCTGGTACAGACTGCAACCTGGAACCAGTGCGTAATATGTGACATTCTGTGTACATAACCCCTATAGCTGTGCAGTAAAGAGTGAATTGGGCTTGAGTTAATCTTGAAACCAAGTGTCCACTCCTTGAGTTGTTACATATTTTGGGGGTCAGTCGAGGATTGGAACTCGGGAATGAACGACGATTTTTTTTTTGGTCGAAATGGCTGCATACCGGTTTTCACTGCAGTGCCACCATACCGGAGAAGCTGTAAAGCCTGTAAAGCCTGGAAAGCCTCGAAAACTCAGGGAATACAAACTACACTTGAAACTCAGGGAAAACTCAAAGAATTCTCCGATTTCTCACAAAAAAAACCTGGAAAACGCAGGGAATTCAAACTACGCTTGAAACTCAGGGAAAACTCAAGGAATTCTCCGATTTCTAACAAAAAAAAAAACCTGGAAAACTCAGGGAATTCAAACTACGCTTGAAACTCAGGGAAAACTCAAGGAATTCTCGTATTTCTCACACAAAAAAAAACTGGAAAACTCAGGGAATTCAAACTACGCTTGAAACTCAGGGAAAACTCAAGGAATTCTCCGATTTCTCACAAAAAAAAAACCTGAAAAACTCAGGGAATTCAAACTACGCTTGAAACTCAGGGAAAACTCAAGGAATTCTCCGATTGCTCACCAAAAAAAAAAAAAACCTGGAAAACTCAGGAAAAAAATAGAGCAGCAATTTTAAGTCTAGTCCTATACCACAAGCCACGGCTGTTTGCCGTGAGGTCATCATGAGTTAGCCAATGACGAACGAGAATAGCGGATCTTTGGCCGTCTTAGTGGACTAGCCCAGTCACGTGATACGCGCGTCACGGCAAACAGTCGTGGCGCGTGGATTAAGTGCGAATAAACGTATTCGGTTAAGACATGGCAAAATAAAATGTATCCTTGTACTTCTTCTGTACGGCACCTAAAAGTTCATGAAATTGTACTACTCTTTTGCACTTAAGTGAGCCGTAAAGGCAAGTAAGACTGGTAAAATGTGTGGAAAAATTTCCTTCCTGAAATTTTGGTGAATAACCTGCAAATTAACTTCAGTTACTATAGAAAACCTGAATACCTCGGGGAAATTATTTCAGTATTTTTGGTGGGAATCCTGTACGGTACGACAGGAATATATTTCCTTGAATTTTTATTTGCAACTTCGTTTCTATTCTCGTTTCGGTACTTCATGTGCACAGAAGCCTCTACTGACAGTGAGCTTCGTGCCACTGGGTTCTCAAAACTAGAGTGTTGGACTTCAAAGTTTTTGCAGTTAGGAAAATTTGCAAGCAGAATGATTCCATTTCCCATTTGCAAACATTGTAATCCGCCTGTTCAAATGGATCAATACTGACCCGTGATTTTTGTTTAGATTCTTTCTGAGCTCCATCTTCCCTCTCTCCTCAGAATGTCAACACTCCGACTGCGGGGGACGCGATCATTAGATGATGAGTTACCATGGCAACCAACTGCCAGTGGCCAAGGCGACCATGGCCACCCGCATCCTTTCCAATCTACTAGAGTTTACGTAGGATATTTGCACATTCGTTGTTGTAATTTGACAGAAAAACACTTCAAGCCGTGTTAACATAGTCGTGCCACGATAAGGATCATAATCTTAAAAAAAAAAACAAGATGGCGGTGAGGGCTCTGCTCTCACTCTGTTAGAAGAGTTTATTCGGAGAAGATAGATGCGCTCAAGTTTCGCAACCATGTTGCTAAAGTGCTCAGATACGTTCATCTATATATATAATTACACAAAATCCGCAAGGCAGCCAGCAGCAGCAGCAGCAAGCAGGACATACGAAGCAGTCATCTGCATCTGCAGCGCCCAGAACGCAACGTCTAGCAGCGCGAACATACGATGCCATCTACCGACCGAACGGCAACTTAATGAGGCGGGGGGGGGGACCGGGGGGGGGAGGGAAGGGGAGTGAGACGACGCGGAATGAGCGAGCGAAGCGAGCGACTCCGCTAGTTAATAATAAGAAGCTACGAGTGCATGGAGGGAAGCACGCCCAACTTACCTGACCTCTCTAATTGATAATAAGTAAAGGATCTCTTAGTTTGCAGCAAACTACATAACACTTTGTGTTTTTTAGTCTTGAGTAAAATGTTAGCTGTGGTTTATAGTTTTCTTCCAAAAGTTAGATGAGTTTATTCTGAGGAGCTACATGTTCTTAAGTTTTGCAACCATGTTGGTGAAGTGCTCAGACACTTCCATTAATAATAAGAAACCAGGAGTGAACGAAGGGAAGCACACCTAACTTCTGACCGTGTCAGAATGGCTCAGCAGTGGGACCTCGGCCTTTGATTTCAAAGCTCGTGGGTTCGGTTCCCCACTCAGGCATTCTCACATATAAGTCCAAAAGGCAACGTAAATAGGTTTGCATCTGTATTTATTTAACTCTTGTTGGCTTTTCCGTCTTTAACTTAGCTAACCTCTCTAATTAATAATAAATAAAGGATCACTTAGTTTGCATCAAACTACACTTTGTGGTTTTTAGTCTTGAGTAAAACGTTAGCGTTTCCAAAATGTCTTCTTCGATTTAAAACACGAATGCGTGGTTTCACTCACCTGTAAATCCCTTTTCATTCGCTTGCCTAACGTAAGAAAGAATCAATAATAAATCTGGATTTTTCGACAATGTTTTGGTGACGTTTGTGACAATCCGTGACGTTATAAGTTACATCCTCTCTGGCTTTCACATGAAGAGCCAGCAGCTCTAATTGTTTATAAACAGTCATGGAAACCAACACTAAATACGTCAGTTTCTTTATATCGGGTCTAAACTCGAAGTAGATGGGTTTTCATCTGTAAGATCGAATAAGGGCTCATTCGTAATTGCTACCAAACTTTTTTTCAGCCAATAAATTCTGAAATGAAGCTATTAAACCAATGGTTCTCATGAATCGTCAAGAATTTTTCAACAATATTGGTGACGATTGTGAAAACCAGGGGCGTCGTACATCCCCTGGCTTTCACATGAACAGCCGGCTAGCAGGTCTCATTGCATATAAACGGTCATGCAAGCCAATACTAAATACGTCAGTTTCTAAAGCAGTAGTCTTTTCTTTCTTTCTCAGACTAGTGTATTGTGTTTCCTCACAAGGACAGTCTTTAATGCAGACTGCTTGCTTCATTTACGTCAGTTTCGTTACGCCGGGTCTTAACTCGAAGTAGATGGGTTTTCATCTGTAAGATTTTTTTTTTCAGCCAATAAATTCAGAATTCAGCCAATAAGCCAATAATTCTCATGAATCTTCAAGGATTTTTCGACAGCGTTGGTTACGTTTGTTACAATCCAGGGTATCGTTAAGTTACGTTCCCTGGCTTTCACACCGAACAGCCAGCAAGTCTCATTGCATATAAACAGGGATGCAAAGCAATACAAAAAGCGTAAATATTTCTTTACACCGGGTCTTAACTCGAAGTATAAGGTGGGTTTTCAACTGTAAGGCTTATTTTGTAATGATTACCAAACTTTTTTTTTAGCCAATAAATTCATAAATTCAGCCAGTAAACCAGTGAATCTCATGAATTTTCAAGGATATTTCGCCAATGTTGGTGACGTTTGAGACAATCCGTGACATCACAAGTTACGCCCCCTTGCTTTCACACGAACAGCCAGGAGGTCTCATTGCATGTAACAGTCTTCTGCACACGTCAGTTTCTTAACGCTGCGTTTTAAAGGTGCCGATTTACCGAATGACATGCTGCAGCGTCTAGCGCCGTCTGCCATGATTAAGTTCTATGTAGCACTTGATTTCAACAAGCGAAGGAATGTGCAAAGAAATTTCGTTTTACACAACAAACTAGCCACGTGCCTCCTTAATTATTGGATGTAAAGTTGGTGCGTTCACTTGCACCAGGGAGCAAGTGGTCAAGGTTAACGATACCCACTATAGACGGCGCCCATCTAGCGGTTCAAAGTTTGCATTGCAAAACGGTCGATATATCAAAAAAAAAAAAAACTCCTGCGATGTCGTTAGGCTTAACTTTATCGTTGCTTCCTGGTGCACGTGGGCGCACCAACTTTACATTTAATAATTAAGGAGGCACGTGGCTTGTTTGTTGTGTAAAAGAAATGTATTTATGTATTCCATTAAGGGGTTGAAATTCTTAACAGCTCCTACAGTCCCTACGTAACTTCACAAAAGGGTCACTAGCGCACCGCTTGACAAGGGCTGCGGAAGCACAGACAACATGGCGATGGAAATCGTAGCTTAAGCCGGCCCACATTGGAGTTCAAAGATGCCAGCAAATAAACATTGCGCTGTCGCAAACTGCCAAAACAATTTGTGGTATTTTTACAAACCGAATATGGTAAATGTTAAGTAACACAATGCACCTTCACGGACTATAATACAGCAGTGACATTTGCCGCCATCTTGGCACCAGTATGGGTTTTGGAGGGCATAACTACAAGGCGCACTACATAGAAATGGAGGGAAAAACAACGGAAGAGCGGATTTCTTAGGCTTAAAATTACGTTGTTTTCTCCAACAACAAAAATCGCGCGTTTTAGGTCTTAAGAAATCACTCTTCACAGCATCGACTTCAGTATGACGTCCTTCTGTTTCTCTCTTAAGTGCCCCTTGCAGCTAACCCATTAAGGCTCCAGCATTGAGTTATATACAATACCGACTGTAAACAGTGTACAGTGTCTTATCCGGTGTTCCAACGCCGAAGTTTCGGTTTCATGAAAGTTTTGTGTGTGGCGGAAAAAGTTGTGTTTGTCTGAATGAATCACCGTAGGAACAACACGCGTTTCCTCCTGTTTGTCCCCGCTGTTAGTCCCTGCATCCCGCTTGTCCCCCTTATAGTTGATGATGACGTCACTGAATAACGCAACTGATTGTTGCTGTCCGTAGGAGTATACGTTCCTCCCGTACCGAAGTGAGTATATTGCTCTTAAGGTTCCATCGCCTGTTGAAAGTAGGGGCTAGACAGATCAAGATAGTCTGCTGCAGCCTGTCATATAGTGGCAATCCCCCTTTAACTCGAAGTATATGGTAGGACCTAGGAAAGGTTTATTTGTAATGGTTACCAAACTTTTTTTGAGATACCGATCTGACGGATGCATCACTCATCCTCCCATTATTCATTCAGTGACCTAAGAGGGATCGGTTATCACCTTTTCTGTCTTGACGAGGCTTTATCGCCAGCTTATTTGACTTTCACTTCAAGTGCCAACGCAGTTTCTTCCAAAACAACAGATGGTGGCGTGTGCCTTTCGCGCTTTCAAGTGCTGGTTACATGTTGTTCGGTATAAACCAGATGCACCCAGCAAAACCATGGCTGTTGTGGTTATGTGATCAGGAGGGTTGGACTTGAACGGAAAATAAAGAATTAAAAAAAAATAGATAAACAAAATAACGATTTATTCGCTCCAAACGTAAGAGAAATTGAACAGGGATCCAGATGAGAAGAAAATTAACTCAACAAAAAACGGTTTCGCCATTTAGAAAAATAAAGCATTAGTTTAGAACTCGTATCTCTAAACTCACGGCTGTGAAGGTATACGAATAAAAACGCATTAGAGTGCACTCGAACGCAACGAACTATAATTTGAACTCCAATTCCAGGGAATAAGGACTATTTTTATTCAATGGTTATGTCAGAAAGTGAACGCAGTTTGTTTTTGAAATGTCTAATCATGTTTGTGTGTATGCGCGTATTTATGTTTGTGTGCACTTAATTTGTGTATTACACAGGCTTTTTTTTCATATTTGTCTGTGTTTGTAGTTTTATATTTTAAGTGTTTCGTGTGAGTGGCTGTATGTATATTTTGTGTGCATTTACAATTTGTGAAATAAGCAGACTCCTAGTTAACGCAATTTTTTTGCCTGTGTGTTTGTGTTTTATTGTTTTCGGATTTAGTTTTAGTTCGTGTGAGTAATTAAGTGTTCATTTTGTTAATGTATTTAATCTTTCAGTTTTGTAGGCGTTTTGCTGTTTATGACGTCTGTTTTGTATGTGTTTGCGGGTTTAGGTTTTCGTTCTGTTTTTTTGTACGTCGTGCGTGTATATGTGTTGCATTTTATGTGTGTATTATTTTTGGGTGAAATATCCAACCGTTGGACTTGAACGAAAAATAAAGAAATTAAAAATAAATAAATAAAATAACGATTTATCCGCACCAAACGTATAGGAGAAATTGAAGAGGGGATCAAAGAAAATTAAATTTGAGGGATTGCTATACGTTCACCGAGTGAGTAAGGCGAACGAGGCCCAGTTTTAACTCGATTTGTCATTTTGCTCCGTTTGGCCGTCTGTTCGTGCCTCCGATATGGCAAAACAAGTGTCAATTTTAATGAAATTTCGTACATTTGTTGTTTGAACATAACGCTGAACGACCCACGTACCTAGTCATTCGATGAGAACATTCCCTTGGGTGGGGGTGGGGGAGGGGTGGAGGAGAGAGGAACAATCTAATAGCAATTTATTAGATTAAATACTGCGAATTTTCGGTACCACTGGTCCTCATCACGCGAACACAACCCTAAAAACACAACAATTTAAACTATAACGTTAAACAAACACACAGAACAACATGTGATGAAGTGGTACAAACCTAAAACAATCAAGCAACATACATGGTGGCAGCCATTTGCAACGTTAGCAGAGAGGATGCTGAGAGAATTAAATCTCACAAATTTTTTTTGGGGGGGGGGGGGTTTACTTTGGCCAGACCTCCAAGGCCTTTGCTCAACATAAACGTCAACATTTTGACAATGTTGAAGCTAAGAAGCGAAGCAATGCTCTTGCTAGATACTATTGTGGTACTGGGCACTATCCAGATTTTAAACACGGATCAGTGGTACGTATTGAAACCAGCAATTTGATTAGGCTTAAGCTGGAAAGTTTTACTATTGCTGCTAACAACACCCGGTGTTTAAATATTGCCAAGAATACCCTGTTATGGACATGTGGTTGAAAATAGATTTTGTGAGATTTATTCTCCCATGATCCTCCCTGCTAACATTGCAAATGGCCGCCACCACTTGTATTGCTTCAAGGAGGTCTCTTCCGAGCTTATTGCATATTGATTTTCCATTGGCTGTTGATTTTGCTGGTGCCACTGACGTCAGAATGCAGCTCGACAGCTTAAGCACATGCGCACAAGCCAAACCACACCGGAGCCAGTGACGTTGCACGAAATATTGGCGGGAAACGACTTAATGAGCTGGGGAAGGACCGACCTATACCATCGTTCCACGCGACCTTGTATTTGTAAGTGGGGCAGAAAAGGGGTAAAAAAGAGAGACAAACTTAAAAAAGGGTAAAAAAGAGAGACAAACTTAAAAAAGGGTAAAAAAAAAGACTGACGAGCCAAAAAAAAAACAGAAAAAAATACGTCAGCGTGCCCCTTTACAAAAGTTGCCCTTGTCCTATCGGTGGTCTGTGCACGCTTCTGGTTTAAAATTACTTTTTTTTTAAATTAATATAATTATATTTAAGCAACACGTAATAATTTAGATTTGTAAAGTGTTATTGCTTACCTTTCAAATCATGACGAGGACTTAGCAGAATTCGTATAAAAATTCTGTTGATTAAAATTAGTTGACCACCAGCTTCTGCAATAACTTAGAAGGCGTTATAAATCACAGTGGTGATGGTCTAACAGAAAAAGGGCTATACTAGTAGCCAATCAAATGGCAACCTCAATTTTAAAAATTTTTTGAATTTTTACCTACATATGTTCGATTGTCGTGAAATTAATTATTATCGTGATTTTTAATGACGAAAACTTGGTGGGTACCCTTAACACATTTTGTTTGTACACATTCACTTGATGTTTTTTTGCTTTAACTCAGAACAAGGTTGGCAGGTTTTTGCCACCAAGTGGTTTTAACCATGGTTTTTAACATGGTTTTTACCATATTTTTACCTCTTTGGACAAATATATATAGCAAAAATCTACTTGAAGTCACATAAAAAAAAACGTGTGCCCTAGAGTATAGTCAAATATTGGCAAATTATAAAAGCTCCCCTTGAAAACGTCACATCGTTTACTTTGAAAATTCATATTCACTTCTTCTTTATCTTTCATACGCTTATTTTCACAGTAAGTAAAAAATATTCTTCTCACAATATCTATGCAAATTTATGCAACTGACTGTGGAAAATGTGTATCGATATTGCGAGAAAACATCTTTTACTGTGAAAAAAAGATTGTGAAGCAGCTTGCTGGTTTTTGCCAGTTTTAGCCCGTAATAATCGGTAAACAAGCGGCTACAGCGACTGCCTAGTCGCACCGGTCTTCTCTACAGTTCCTCCACATCCAATGGTGAGGCGCACACCTCTACCATGCACTACATCACCTATCTGTATTATACTAATGTGCAAGCAGTAGCCATCACAATTGTCAGTTTAAATGTGTTAGCTTTTAGGCCTAATTTTAAACAGCAGTTTTAATTTCGTAAGTGGCAGCTAACGGAGATATGGATTGTATAGTAAGCCTATTCATTTTTGCAACTACAGGCACACAGTTACAGTGTTACAACATAACGCGTAACGTAGCCTATGTAGATCAGTGGTAGTAGGGAAGTGACAGGAGAGACGCTGTTGATGAAGCCAACAGCCACTCGTAACAACTTGACTTTGCCATGGTAACATGATTTTAGGCCTAATTTTCATTTTTAGGGCTAATTTAAAAAATGCAGTTTTAATTTCGTAAGTAGCAATATGCCTACTGGAAAATTTGATTCGACGGTAAGCCTATTCATTCATGCAACAATGCGATAAAGAGTATTTTAAACGAAACTAAAATCCATTTGTTTTTATTGAGTGTTTGTTACCTTGGGATTTTAAATCGACGATCGAATGTTATTATTTAATTTAGTTGCCTCGAAGAATTCTATTAGTTGTAAGGACGTAACGATGTTTTAATTTGCCATGTTATTTAACTTCTCACACCGAATCTAACGTTGTAAACAATGGTCATCAATATCGGGTACCGTTGCGAAGTTGAAAAAAGCGACGGACGGACAAAATCGTTGCAATAGTCTTCTCAGCCGGTACGGCTGTACAGAAGACTAAAATCATCATTTTGCCACTGTCCTGGCAAAAAGCTGTGTTTGCCGACAAAAACCTAACCCTAACTATAAGAAATGGTGTTGCGTTAAAAGGCTTGTAGCTCAGTGGTAGGACCTCGTCCTTTGATATCAAAGGTAGTGGTTTCGATTTTCCGCAGCTCAGGCAGTCAAACATGCAAGTCCAAAAGGCAACGTAAATAGGTTTGCATCTGTATTTATTTAAAAAGCGCGCAGCTTTACTTCGCATCGCTTCCTATAGAGCAGCGTCATGTGGCGTCATATTGGCCACGAGACACCATTTCGAGGTAATAGCTACAAGGTGCACTAGATTAAAATGTAACGGAAAAAACGGCACTTCAAGTAGTCAAGACAGTGCTTTGAGAGCGGTTTTCTTAGGCTTAAAAGAACGTTGTTTTCTCCAACAACAAAACTCGCGCGTTATAGGCAAAAGAAATCCAGTCTAATAGCAATGGCTTCAATAAGACGATCTTCCTTTCTCCCCTCCAATGCTCCTTGCAGTTAACCCAGTTACTGGCTCCACCATAGAGTTATACACAATAATACTACGTCGTGTCACTGCCCTATAGCCGTGTTCTTCCTACTTTTTAGCGGCCTTACTTGTGTAGGTGTAGATTAATAAAGCAAGCATTATTATTATATTTATTATTATTATTAATTCTATTATCAGGTAGATTGATCACTATAATTACAGAAGATGCTCACGAAAATCGATTGATCCCTCTAGATGGGCCATATATTTTGATCTTCTTGCATACTGTGGCTGCCTAGCATTCACGCCCCACAAGCGCCTGTAATTTGCCACGAGCAGAGAAAGGATCATTCTGGAGTGCTGTGCTAATCCCTTTGCCCCGCGGCATTCTGATTTATTACCCAGGGTTCGCAATGAAGACAATGGGGAGTGGACGACCCGCAAACAACGGAGATGAAGGCCAAAAAGCCATTTGACCGAGGAACTCGATTAACGGGACCAAGTTAAATGAAGTGAAAGTTTGTTCGGGTTTTCTTGGAAGTGTTCATGCAGTAACTTTTATCAAGCGATCGATCGCTTTAGGTTCTTGCTTTAAAAAAATCGCGCTTGTGAGATAAATTAACATGACGGAAAGCCAAATGGGCTCTAGAAGTGTTAAATAAACCGTGTCAAATAGGCCGTGTCGGTATTGCTTAGCGGTAGTACTTCGCTTTGATTACTATACCTGCATTGTTGGTTACCTTATACGTACACCAATCCTTCGATCGAAAATTGTAAATTTTCTGATGATCTTAAACTTGGAAATTACAGCTGAAACTTTCCTCCGAGATAAATCATGTATTGAAATGGGCGGCTACCAGGCAACTTCCTGTTGCCGAATCGAAATCCTCCTTTTTTCATATTGGGCATCAAAATCCCAAACTGCCTTGCTTTCTTTAAAGTCAACACTTGCCCGAGTAAGGGCGGGTTTACACAACGACTCGCTTTTGCTTTCTCGCAGATAGAATTTAATCTCGATGGAAAAGTCGTCGTTGCCATGGTAACAACTGTATCTGGATTAGCTAAATCCGACCTCGTTTGAGTAAATGCTTTAAGTCTTATAATCCGTGACAATATGATAAAGAATTCCTTCCAAACGAAATTTTCCCAGTCGCTTCCAAACTCGCATTATTCAGTGTTTTCGGTGCTAAAACCGCCGCCATGTTGGAATTTCAGATGATTTCTAGCTTCTAGATGCGAGAATGCAAAGGCGAGTCGTTGCGTAAACGCGCCCTGACTGAGGTTCGCGACCTTGGTGTTTGGTTCACCGCAGATCTAAAGTCGACTATCCACTTTAATGCCGTAAAACGTCTGCCCTTGCTTTCAGATGTCTTGCAATTGAAAATCATTGCTTTATTTTTGGATATATTAGCACAAAAGTGTAGGCTTTTAAGGTTTATGTACCACCCCCTGCTCGAGTATATGCCAGTCCGGTTTGGTCTCCTTACCTGCTGTCTGATATCGATTAGCTTGAAGCTGTTCAACGCAGATTTACCCATCTCTGCGTGGTCTCTCGGCTGTGGACCGACCGTGTAGGCTCGCTCTGGAGCATTTAGTATTGCGCCGAATTTGGGTAGATTTAAAATTCCGAAGGGTCTTCTCGCGTTCGATCCACCGCTTTTCGAGCTCTGTCTTTCATCGTCTACCAGGGAACATTCACTCAAGTTACGCCATTTGGGTTTCGGACTTGATTGTAGGCGACATTTTTTCACTCTCTGGGTTATGCCTGCGTGGAATTCCTTTACTGAGGAAGCTGTATCCGCATCTACTGTAACGGGTTTTGTACTCCTTTTTGCTGCTTTCTACGTGCTATTATTATTTTTTTTTTTTGGGGGGGGGGGGGGGCTTGGTGTTAGTGTTCCTCTACCGTTCCATTTACCTTACCACCGTAAATGCAGGTTAAACATTTATTTATTTATTTCTGTGGCCTCCAGATCCAGACAGCTTGTCCAGATCGACGAACAACGCTGAGTTTATAAAAACAGCCATTAATTTTAAGTTTATCAAAGAAAGATAAACTCTTTCATTATGGTACCTATCACGATTAGGTAGTTCCCACAGCTTTTTCCTTATGGCCTTGACATGTGGATAGAAATCTTCAGTCAGGTATAGGTTTGACCTTGCAACCACTTTTTCTTACGAACGATTGCTTTCTTGTATTTGTATAGGGTGAATTTTATAATGATTGGGCGATCTCACCCTATTCAAAATTAGCACAATTTCTTAAGAAAAAACGCCCAAGAACCAATTTTCTCTTTTTAAGTGGCCTTACCGGCACTTGTAATTATTTTGTGAATTCTTCCGATAACAGAATTTCCACTGTGTTATATTATGGCTCTGTGTTGATTTGTAGTACTCGTGGCCACCCGCCGCATAGATCGGGCTCCGTTACCGCCATTGCTAAAAATCTGCTTGGCCATCCAACGGAAAACTCGAATATCTCCGAAAATATCCGAGATAGAAATTTCATCTTTGAGCGCTTGAATTTCATGCACCAAATTAGAACAAAATTGCGGACACTATCGTGTGCGTGCCAAACAGACAAACTCACACATACATACACACGCAAAATACAAATTCAGTCGAATATTCAACCTCGCTCGCTTCGCTAGAGGTTTGGCCAAAAATCGGCAAAAAATTTACATCATATCAGGAATATGAACAAAAAAAAGCAAGCGGAGTAGGGTGGCGAGAGTAGCAGAATGCCACAGGCTCTCAGCCTCGGGGGGGGGGGGGAGAAAAAACATTAGATATTAAAAAGTGCCTTTTGTAGTAAACTAGTTTTATGTAATTTGATATAAACTATATTTTAAAAATGAATTTCAAACCTCCCCGCATGTCCATCGCCCGCCCTATCACTAACAAAAAAGTCCAAACTTTTTTACAATTTAAAAAAAAAAATGAAAATAGGGACCACTTGACTGGAGTACGAAAAAGTGGTTCGTATTTTTATTAGGCCTATAACAAAAAAATAAAATCAGAAAAAAAAGTATTAACTTAGGCATTTTTTCAGGTATGCGTTTTTTTTTTTTTTATGGGGCATCCTGCACAGAAAGAATGAGGGGTCCCCAAGGAATAATTTGTCACCGGCCTCCCCACCTAACGATGCTACGCCCCTGGAAAGCACATTTTAATATGACGCAGCTTTTAGCCGATTTAAATTGTTATTGTTTTGGCTTGATAAATTTGCTGTTTAGAACACCGAAACTTCACCTTTCTGTATTTTATTGTGCCACATTTGCAGAATGAACGTGAGGAAAATGGGGGTGGCAATTAACAGAAACGTAACTTCAGAAAAGGTCACTTAATAAAGCAACGGCAACTCAGTTATCGTGCAGAAATTACGCGAAATCTACAATTTTGGTCGGGTTCTTGGAACAGTTGAACAAGTTTTCCAAAATCGATATAGTTCGTGGCTTTTTGCCTTAAAAATTAATACCACAAGAACAAAGACATTAAAGGCCTTAGAAAGACAAACAGTAGTGTGGGCGGGGTGGGGGGGGGGGAGGGTGGGGAGTAGGGGGAAACCGAGAAAGATTCGCGTGGAAAGGCTTTTGTTTGCTTTTGCTTTCATTGGCGAACGTCGCAGTTTAATTCAGTTGTCTCTCGTCTGTTCGTTTATTAAAAGATTGTTTGCGCCGGCCAAACATAGATTCTCTTTATTAATATGGCAAATAGCCGACCTTGCAGATTTGTTTGCAGATTGTCGAACGAGAAACCATTGAATAGTTCCGACTAAAACGGAGTAAGACTTCTTAGTACACAACCTAAAACCCGGTACTATATGACAAAGTAGCGACGTTTGTTTTGTTTGCCAAGAATCAAGGTAATTGTTTTAAAAGTTTTAAAAGCTATCGATGCTGTGTGGAAGGGTTGTGTGTAATGTGGGAGAGGAGGGAGGGGCGAATAAAGGGGTAGCCATCGTTTAAACTATTGAATAATAATTGCTAAACGTCCTTAGGTGTATTATTTCACTCTGAAACTCTGTCTGTCTGATGGTACCCTAATGGTTAAAAGACTGTCTTATGTGCAACGGGTCCTTGGTTCGAGCCAGACCTCATTCACACCAGAAAATGTTGGAGAAGAAGAAGGCCCTGTGATGCCTCACGCTCATGTCGGATGTGGCATGTAGTAGATCTTAGAAATTTCCGATTGGAATTACCTAGCAATATTGTCCCACTCGACTTCTAGCTCCGTGGCGCTGGCTGGGAGTGTGACAAACATCCAATGTTTCACTGTCTGTCACGATTCCTTTCAAACTGGAACAAATCCCCAACATGTCTGTGTCTGTTTGTCGTGATTTCTTTCAAACTGTGCAAAAACTCTAATGTATCTCTGTCTGTCACGTTTCCTTTCAAACGTGACAAACCTCCAATATATTTCTGTCTGCCGCGATTCCTTTCAAACTGTGACTAGCCTCCAATGTACTATAGTCTGTCGCAATTCCATTCAAACTGCGATAACCCTTCAATGTGTCTCTGTCTACCACGATTCCCTTCAAACTGAGACAACCCTCCAATGTACCTGTGTCTGTAGCGATGCCTTTCAAACTGCAAAAAATCTCGAATGTTGTCTCTGTCTGTCGTGATTCCTTTCGAACTGTGAATAACCACCAATATATCTCTACCACGATTCGTTTCAAGCTGCGACAAACCTCCAAAGTATCTCTATCGAGATTAATTTAAAACCGCGACTAACCTCCAATGTATCTCTGTCGCACTTCATTTCAAACTTCAAAAACCTCCAATGTACCTTTGCCTTTTTTGATCCCTTTTCAACTGAGCCGGAATTCCAATGTATTTATGTCTGTCGCGTTTTCTATAAAACTGCGACAAACCTCCAATGTAACTTTGTCTGTCACGATTCCTTTCAAATTGAGACAAGCCTTCAATGTCTATCGAGATTCCTTTCAAACTGTGACAAAAATCTAACGTATCTCTGTCCGTCATGATTTCTTTCAAACCGTTTGTCAGATCCGGATCAAACTAGGCATGCACTTACAGCTACATGGTTCTGGGTTCAATTCTTCAGTCTTCTTTTGGACGGGAGCATAGAATTCGTAGTGCGCCACCATGCTAAGTCTTGCCAGCTCTACTACCAGCAAAGGCGAAAGCTACGGTATTGGATTCATTCAGAGTTCAGTTTCAGTTTCGATCAGATGAACAGTGCAAAATTTTGAAAATACCTACTGCTGCTTGCTCAAAGCCAATCCGAAGATTTTCGGAACAAGCAACTTTAAGAGATTTGCGATGCAGCAATTCCTTCCCCCCCCCCCCCCATCCCACCCGTTTTATCCATTGGACTTATCTCCAGTGGGCCTTTTCGACTTCAAGCCGTGAGAGGATCACACTGTTTCTTGGCTTTGTATTTCGTTAACCTTGAAACAATTGCTAACAATAATCTGAACCCATGTAGGCTTTGACATTTGGCCTCGCGACAGCTGCCAAAGGCATAGCAACGGATTTCGAACTGGCCACAATAATTGCTACAGACTCCATTTCGGTTAGGCATCCCATTTAGGAACCCCTTTTAGGCACTCCAATCTGAAATTAGTTTTGGAAATTTGGCAATTCCCAATCCATCCGTTATCATCATGTCATTGAGAGTCGGCCCTGCCTGAAGTGAGGCGAGCCAGCCCAACATCAATCAAATCTGAACAGCAACAAGACTCTGTCTCCATCGCTATGATTTGATTTGGTTTAAAGAGGGGGTCCAGCGGTTAGGGTTGATTCGCTGAACCGTTGTGTCAAGGGATGTTTCAGCGCAGCACGTCAGGCATAAACACAATTTTCGTAAAATTTAAAAGAGGTTTTGGGGACACAGTGTAAAATCGTTTTGTACCAATAAAAAAAAACAGAAAAGAAACGAAAAGTGCAGAAACAGGCAATGAACACTCGACGTTTCGAATTGAAAACCTAACTCATCTTCAGGAGTAAATTTAAACTTAAAAAAAATAAATAAATAAAATAAAACTGAGTTCAATAAAAAAAATTTTTTTTAAGAAAGTGGCAGACGTAACTCAGACCACAAGTCAAATGAAATCAGAAAAAAAGGCATAAAAATTAAAGGATGAGGGTCTCCAAGGGTGCTGTTGGCACGAGGTAGTGAGAAAAAATTGGTAGCCTCAGCTATTTGTAAGGCTATTTCCAGCTTCCCCTGGAGGCGAAAACTCAAAAATTTTATAATAATTCGACGTATCCTTTGAATTTGTTGCTGTTGGGAGAAATATTGTTGTGCACGCCGGCAAATGCACAGCGATACAAGATTGTCGCCTGGTTCTAAATTGTGGGATTTGGTGCAAAATGCCGGGAATGATGGGTTTGTGGGCTGTTTTTGAAACAAATGCTGGACCAATGAGTCGGTTTGCTCTTTGTGGTTGAAGTTAGATTTGTGTGAACGAAGCTTTTGAATCAACTTTTGTTTCCTCTCGCCGATGTAACTGGCCGTACATGTTGGTTCTACACAGGGAATTTGGGATCACCTCGTCCCCTCATACACTCATCCGGTGAACAAACTTAGCGGTTTAAGAAAGAAATTCAACATGTTGGTGCTCACACCACTCAGCCACACCATCTTCTTGCAGAATTCCACTGACGCATGACCAAGTTTGTCAACAGTGACTACGCAATTCGGTAAGTAAGTAATAGTTATTGGTTAGAATCTCACGGTTATAATTATTATACCACGGCTGCGATGCTTGGCCGGCCGAGAGTAGCATGAGACGGCCGGGCTTGCCCACTCGAGGCTACCGAGCATCGCACCCGTGGTATAATAACCGGTGAGTTTGCTCACCAACAACTAATTTGTACCACGGTTGGAACGTCAAGCTAACTCGTATTTAATTAAAACGTTTTTGTGTTTGTGTTTGTGAAAATTGCTTCAAGACGTACGGTAATCAGTATGTCCATATGAATGAAGGTCATTCCATTTTAGTTTGAGGAGGGGTAGGTGGATGTTAGACGGACGAGTCCTTTGGAAGGTTTGTTTAAGTTTGTGGAGTGAGGAGGTGGGTGGGAGCTCAAGTTTCGGAAGGAGAATGGTGGGAGGTGTTCGAGCAATTTGGAATCAATTTTAGGTGGATATCGGGTATTGGTTTATTCTAGACTTTACCCGGGACATTCCGGCAAGGTAAGTAATTCTTTTTGTGCGTTTGTAGTTTGAGAATTGTTTCAAAATATACGGCAATAGGTGTCTCGCGTATCGGTATGACTGAAGGTCATCCTATTTTAGTTTGTGGAGTTGGAGGAGGGAGGAGTTAGACGGAGGGAGTAAACTTAGGTATGGGCCAGACACGTGAGACTTTTACTACGTTACGTTTTTGCACGCTGTAAATAGTTGTTGGTGTGTGCGTTCCCGGTCGCATGATCCGGAAGTGTCAAAAGTGTGGGTTATCGGGAGAAGTGTGGGTTACTGGCAAAAGTGTGAGGATAACCCATACGTTTTGTGATGACGCACACATCCGGTCACGGTTAACGTGATTTATTCTATTGACATTTGGTATTTCGGTGGGTTATGATAGCGTGACGTCATAGACGTGGAATAATCGACTTTACCAACCTCACACGGCTAAACCAAAAAAAGAGTTAAAAGTCATCCCCTCCCCCCAGAAAAAAAAACCTAAATCCCCTGCATTTCATGAAGCTCCTTACAGTCAGGGCGTCACTGTAACGCAGGTTGCAGACGGACCACAAAACGCGCCACAATCGCAGACGCAATTTTTGGCGTTTGTGGCGTAAAAATCGCAATCAATGGTAGATCAGGTAAAATGTATGGGATCTAACTGGTGCTTACACACGCAGTGGCGCGTTAGTGCGTTTATCGGTAGGTCTCCCTGTGCCAAATCGCGCTGTGTGAAAGGCTAATAAATACGGATGCAAACCTATTTACGTTGCCTTTTGGACTTAATGTCAGATTGCCGTCGAAAGGTGCCGTTGATTCCGACGCGATAGAGCGTCGTTTTTGCAGTGATTGCCTCACGTTTTGTGGTCCGTCAGCAACAAGCCTAACTCACGTTTCTCCATGTCCAGGAGATCCAGGATTATTATCCAGGACTTGTTATCCAGGACTTGTTATCCAGTACTTGTTATCCAGTACTTGTTATCCAGGACTTGTTATCCAGGACTTATTATCCAGGAATTATTATCCAGGACGTATTATCCAGGACTTATTATCCAGGACTTATTATCCAGGATCAATCCAATTTGTAATACGCTACGCAAAAAACCAATGCCTACTTAAATTTAACTCCCAAACCACTCGAAACAGATGGATGTTGGACTTCGTGAGTGGGTGAAGCAGTGGACTTCTGTTTCAAGTGGTAGTGACAAAAGTTCATCCCTGACTGGGCAGAAACACGCGAAATACATAAAAGCACAATTCCATTTAATTTTCCAGCACTATATATGGCCTCTTGTTCACAAATGGAGTGAAAAACACAAAAACAAGGAGGGGGCCGACCTTTACCACCCTAGCTTGTCCCTGCGTGTTTTAGTGTTTTTTTTTACTCCATTTGTGAACAAGACACCAAATATAGTGGCGAAAATTAATAATTAAACTGTGCTTTTCTGTATTCGTCAGTTTTTTGCCCAGTCAGGGAGCAACTTTTGTCACTACCACTTGAAACAGAATACCACTTATTAAATTCCTTGTAAAGAACCAACATGGACGGCCAGATACACCAGACAGAGTGACCAAATTGGTCTGGCAAGTTTTGTTGGTTCAGTACTTAAAAAAAACTTGTTCCTTCTAATTTCGTCTTTCACGTCTAATGTATTAGCTTAGTGTAATACTGACGCCATTGCCGGCCATATTGTGTGTCCAACTCGCTCATACTATTCCTCTTGTAAAGTCAGGCCTCGTACCGTATAGGTTACCATTATCAAACATGATTTCCCGCGTTACTAGATCTTACAAACTCCGTAACATTTTCACCTTCTTTAATACAAGCATTACATACGGAGTGGAATTTCTGTCGCAATGTAGAAAGTTCTGTTGTGGTGGCACCGTTACTGAACTTTGGTTGAAATTAGAAATTCGTTCAAATCCCTCATGGACGTTGCCATAGTGATTAGCGTCGGTAAGAAGATTTCGACATCTTACAACGGAGTAATGAAAAAAATCTCTCTGTCTGTCACCTGAAAATCGCCTGCTCGTCATAGCCGTGGCAGATTTAAAGTTCACCGATGTCAGAAAAAAAAAATAATAATAAATCTACAGCACCTGGTTACAAAAGGTTATATCTATGTGACTTTGTGACGTTTTTTACGCTGAGAATTTTTGTTTTATCTTTGCAAAACGAGCACCATGCCGACTTACACTGCGAATTTTCGTTTTATTTTCACTAAATGAGGACCATGGTCGGCTTACACTGAAAAGACCCCGGCTAATCGAAACCGAAACCGACAGCCGACCTCCTCCTTCAGTAATTACACAGATCGAAGCTTTTCTCAATGAGCGCTGACAAACAAACCACAGATCTGTACAGTATATCTCATTTAGAGGATGCTGCTTTGTTTTATGCCCTTATTAGGGAAATGACGTCAGCTTCGTTATTCGTCGGGTTTTTCCGGTAAACACGAAGCTGCTTCTCGGTTAAAATGCGTGTCGTTTGGCGTATCAACAACATACAAATGTGGTTAGGCCTAATACGAAATGCCAATGCCGTAGCGAACGAAATTACAGGTTGGTTGATGAAATGCGATCTATCGCTACAGTTGAACATCGTCAACCAAACATAAAAGGAAAACATTATGCACAAAACTAAACACCGTGAATCAAACTTACTTCGTATGTCGAAATAGAGATCGTAAATCGAAACCGAATCCCTAACACGAAATTCCTTCAGAAAATCGTTTAAGGAAAAGAAAACAAAAATTCAACCGAATTCCACTCGTGCTTCTATGAATTTATAATTTGGGTGTTTTAGCACTCAACTCCTTTCCAACAAATTTCCCTCTCTCGACCATTCGGTCTCGGGAAATTAAAACTGGAAAGGAGTTTCGAGCTAAGTCACCCAAATTGTCGATTTAATATAAGCACTCGTGATATTTTAACTGAAAAGACCACGTGAAAAGACCACACCGGATCTTTCTGCATCAGTAATTCGGGGTGGTCAGTGGCCGCTTTCATCCAATACAGTATTTTGCTAGACCAGCGGGTATAGCCATATAAAACGCTTCGATTTGGATGAGATGCACACAGCAAACTCATCAGTAAGACAGCCAATGATAAGGTTGAAATTGGGAGTACTGCATACACAAGGTCACAAGGTCCAACAGCCAATGAAAACAGCTGAAATTAGGTTGCTAAGCTGAAATTAGCTAAAATTAGGCTGCTAAGCTCATGCACCAGTGAGGCTGCGTCATAAAGTATGCAAACTACACAAGGGGGGGGGGGAGTGCAGTTAGGGGGCGGAGTTCGGGGAGGTCATGTGAGACCGTTTTCATTTCATGCAGCCCAATATAGTATTTCGCTAGTCCGGGTAGGCCTACAACTGTAATGAGTATTGCACAAGTGTGGGCGCACTTTGACATCTTTCATGAAACGTCTCACTGGCTGCTGGGACTACCCGTTGCTCAATTTATGACCACGCGTGAGTTATTAGCATTTACAAGGGGTTGTAGGATAAATCCATTGTTTAGCTACAATGTTTGTAGCTTCCCAGCGCAGGGTGTCTACCAGTCAGGAAAGTCAGGAAATTAGAAAGTATGTCTGGAAGTCAGAAAAAAGTCAGGAAATTGGATATTAGGTCAGAAATTTTCACTGCTGGTAAGTGAGGGCGATATTATTTTCTCTTAAACAGCCTAATGTTGGGTGAAATAAAAATACTTCGAACTACACTTGGGTAACACATGTTATCTGTTAATTTTGATTTGGCTTTTTTTTTTTGTCTGTTAGGCCTAGTAAGGAAGTTATAGGCCTATAGCTGAGCAATCACGTGCTGTTTATCACAGACTTTTTACTACAATATGCGTTTGGAAGTATTTCTCGCACGACAAAATTGTAAATACCAAGACCGATTCATTGCTGAATCTGTTAGCAGACACGTTTTATTTTTAACATTTTGATAAATTTTTATACGGATTAGGCTTACCATTTCTGCTACTCTTACTGCGTATTTTGCGGTGGATTTGAGTACAAATCTGGTTCGTCATGTGTTTACTTGTGTGGTTTTGGTGGAAAACGGTAGTGTGGGGATGCTGTACAGAGGCAACACGTTTTTTTTTTCTCAAAAAAACTGGCCTCTTCCAGAACATTTAGCTGGGAGCAGCCACCTTCAAGGTTTTCTCTTAAAGAGTCAGTGAGTTAGGAAAACGTCCAAAAAGTCAGGGAAAAGCCAGGAATTTTCAACGGTGGTGTTTAGGTAGACATCCTGCAACGAACTGCACTTGGAGTGTGCTTGGTGTTGATGAACGTACGATGGCAAAGTAGGCATAGTTTGGACCATTGTTTACAGTTCTAATATTGTGACAGGAACCGGAACTGTTACGGTCTTTGGCGAAAGATGAGAGGAGTTTGCCGACATACAACATTTTATATGGCACATTTTAATACCTTTTTCCCGAATTTTAATCTGTACACCCAACGTGTTGCACAAACAAAATTGCTAATCTATATAATAACGTTGGAAGGCGGCTAAAAGGAAGACTAAAAGTAAAACCACTTCTCCCCTCCTCGCGCCCGCATTGAAAATGCACTCTCCCATTCTACCTGCAGCCAAACAGGAGCCAGGCATGAGTGGTCGATCAATCTGACAAGTCGTCGGGAAAAGTGCCGGAAAAAATGTCCCGGGAAATGTGTCCTGGGAAATGTGACCGGTCCCGTGCATAGCACGGGCTTCCTTTAGTAAACTATAATATTCGCTGGAAAGGTAAAATGAAGATTGCGTTTAAAATAGCATATCTTTTTTCACTTTTTGGTGTAAACAGGTTTAGTTTTAAAGAAATGTTGGGTTACATGCTTTCTGAAAGTTCATAGCATAATGCGTTTTCTTGTGTATTTTAAGCTTACCAATTGGTGAAGCTGTATTAGCTATGCACTAGCATTTTTTTGTTGTTGTTGCGATAATTGAATTAACTTTGCTATGGCTAAGGTTGAAGGTTTCATAACATTACTTTGAAACTATTCAAAACTTACATAAGCGTTGGTGTTTCAGTGCTGGTCATAACACAAACGGAAAGACGTCCCGGGCCTTCCAGCCCAAATTATGAACTAAAAGCACGAACCTGATATAAATTGCCTTTGGATTAATTATGAGATCTCTTGAAACCTACCAAAAATATCTTAAGATGACTCTAAAGAGCATCTTAAAATTAACACTTGTAAAGGGTTGTTTCAGTGGCAAAAACTTCCGTTTGGTCTTGCGAACAGCCCGGGAATTTTTCAGAAACAAACTGGAGTGTGTCCTTAAGGATACTCCTTTGTCGACACTATTCCTAGACGATATCCTGGCCGCTGGTAAGGCTAAAAGGCATGATGAAACTCTCCTGGGTGTCTTGCAAGCTCTGTAGGATGATGGCATTAAGGTCAAAAAATCTAAGCGCAGACTAAACCAGGGTAGCATAAAGTCCTCCAACTTAACAAAAATGGAGTTTCAAATCAGCCTGAAGTGCCTAAGTGAAAATCATTAACTGAAGAAACAATTTCATCCTTCTCTGTGAACAGTTTAAGAGCCTGACAAATTTGGCAACTTTAACAGCGTTTTTGAAACGGACAGAACATTGGACAACAAGTCAAGAATTTTGTGATGGTAGGGTTTTTTTTTATTGAGTTTTGATCAATTCGAAGAGTTCTCACTCTTATATGAACTCTCCACTTCTTTTGAGCTTGTACTTAAAACAGTCCTGTCATGCTACGTTGCTGATTGGGCTCCAGCTAATTTATTACTAGTTGGACCCGTGCATGCTGCACGTTGGATTGTTATTACATATACATTTCTTCTTTTTAATTGTAATAAATAGCTTTAGTTTTACTTCTCACTTCAGTTTCTAAGTCACACCCGACTTGTTTTACGCGCTTCATTGTTTTGTATAAGACTTTCAGGATGGATGTGAGCCACATTCCAGGTTCCTTTCCGGACTTGCGTGCAACTGTACCAAATATGTTATTATTACTGTTACTACTTTTAGATAAGCATAACTCCGTTCCTAGCAGACTAAATCGTGACGTCACTTTTGATGAAGGTGACATCATCGGGTCAGATCTGCTGATAATCTATTCGATTATTTTAAGGAAGGGCTGAACGAAGTTTAAAGTCAGTAATAAAGCAGCGTGGTTTTTAGCTCACGTATCAATTGGAGGCCGCCAGAAAGCCGCGAAAGGTAAGCCATGTTTTTAAGCTACTTTTGACATTTCCGGGGCGGCCCGGCGGGGAGACCTAAAATACCTGCATATCCCCCAAGAAGGAACCACCACCACGTACGAGTTTTTTTTTTATTTCCCTCCTCGCGGTCGTAAAGACGCGTGAAAAACGACGATTTAAGGATTCGCTAATTTGATGACATTTTCTTTCAATTTTTACTGCTGCCGTTTCGCAGATAAAAACCTGAAGAATAAAATCGGGCAGAGGCAGGCTATAGGTTCAGGCAGAGAGAAAATAACTCGTGTTAGTGCCCTATTTCGGGCGACTGCTTGTGTCAGGATCCGCGAAATTGCCCCTTCAGCCCAGGTTTATCACTCCCAACAGCCCATTTTGGAATAAAAGAGCAAAGGTGCCAGCCAAGGAGATGAAACTAAAGGCAAAATCCTGGAAGGAATAATCCCAGCGAAGACGTGGGTGGAATGGCGTAAAGTCTGACGAAGTGACAAACTGCTTACCAAGCGGGGAAAGTCTTGAATCTTTGCCCAATTAGGTTGTGACGTTGATGGGTTCTCGGATCTACGAAATTCTAACACCAGTCTTCACGGTAAACACTAAAAATAATAATAATAAAAATAAAATAAAAAAACAATGCGCGCCCTTTAAGGTGTTGTTTTATGCTTCAAGTCTTTTAGGTACACACTAACTACATAACTAAGATCTGATAATCTAGACACATGCTAGTGTGTCACGCCAAGTTAGGCAACAAACATCACAACAAACATCACATCAACTCAATTGTCGAGGTTGTAAACCATTGTAGCGCGATTCCATAGCGCCAGTGTCTTAGGGCGCGTTTACGCAGCGACTCACCTTTGCATTCTCGCAGCTAGAACTCAATCGCGATGGCGAAGGTGACATTGCCATGGTAACAACGCTAAATGGATTAGCTAAATCCGACATCGTTTGAGTAAATACTTGCAGTCTTATAGTCCGTGTCAATAATATAAAGAATTCCTCATGACGAAACAATTTTCCCAAACGCTTCTGAACTCACGTTATTTGCTGTTTTCCAACAAGGAAGGAATTTGAGGTGATTTCTAGCTTCTAGCTGCGAGAATGCAAAAGCGAGTGGTTGCGTAAACGTGCCCTTATATCCTGAAGCAGAGTTGGGCACATTTCAGGCACTTGGATAAAAATAATAATAATAATAAGAAGAAGAATATTGGTTTATTGAATCGGGCAAATCGGTACAAAACTACGTACGTGCTCTCACCCCACAAGAGCTAATGGCAGCACAAGAGCTAATAAGGCGGCACAAAAGCTTAAATTGTGTTGAAATCGAGAGCAAAGACCCAACTGACAAAAATTAAGTCGTATAGGAATCCCTGCTAAGCTGCTTTCAATTTCTAAATCTGACCCTCAATAACGTTGCAAATGTGTTACTACTAGTTACTACCCAGCTAGCTAGCTGGTCCACTCATCCCCATGTTAAATCCCATAGGGTGATTATTCATCGAAACTTAGATTACAAACAAAAACGTCAAGTGTGCCGTAAAAAAGGGGTTATATGATTGAATTTTCACTTGTTAAAATGTACACAGATAAAAATTGATAATTTTTAATTGAAATAATCAAATGTACAATTGAGAAAATTGCATCTGTTTAAGTGCTGTTGTGCTTTACGAATCATATATTTAAAACGTAAAGCACAACAGCACTTAAACAGATGCAATTTTCTCAATTGTTCATTTTATTATTTCAATTAAAAATCATCAATTTTTATCCGTGTACATTTTAACAAGTGAATATTCAATCATATAACCCCTTTTTTACGGCACACTTGACGTTTTTGTTTGTAATCCGTGCACCTTTTTTACGTCCAAACGGGGAGGCTTCCAGCTATGAAATTGGACGAATGGGTGCAGTACAATACGAACTGCGTACCTTTTACGGTTTGGAGCCTGGGGGTGTAACGGGGATGGCGTGGGAGGGCGTGTAAGTACGAAAATATTGTTATAACTATTGCTAGTGTTGTAGGCATCGTCTCTCATGGACGGGCAAACCTCGGACAATAACAACGTGTACACCGACGTGCGTGCCTATAGACACACACTAGTGTATCACGATAAATGTAAACAACGTTGCCAAAGAAATTATATTCACGTCCAATTCACGAAAAATAAACAAACTGTAAAGACAGAGCAAAATAAACAAAGCCAAAAACTGGTAAAGAGGCCACCAAGTTAAGAGTGGTTCGGCCCTTCAAAAGACTCATATCAACACACCTAAATTAACTAAATAAAACAAATTACATCAAATTTAAAACCAAACCAAAAAACTATAAAGAGGTGACTAAGTTGAGAATGGTTCGGCCTCTAGGCAAAGGTAGTAGCAAAGTGTTGAAAACCAATTTCTTGTTGACGTGGCACGTTATTACACATCTGCACGGTAGTGGAGTTGACTCTAATACACAATTTTTAAAAAAGGACTGATATAATATCAAAAACGAAAACTGGTGAAAAGAACGCCAAGTTCCGAATGGTTCGGCACTTCAAAGGCGTGATATCACCCATACCAAAACATTCGCCAACTTAATCGCACCGAATAACACTTTGGACGTTAAATGAAAAACCGAAAGTAGCAATGTTCTAGTTTTCATTTAACCTTCGGAGTATTAAGCGGTGCGATTAACTTGGCGAATGTTTTGGTATGTTGATATCACTGCTTTGAAGGGCCGAACCATTCGGAATTTGGCGTTCTTTCCACCAGTTTTCGTTTTTGATATGATCGTAATCACTCGGCAGAGCGAGAGCGTTAGTTCATTAGTTCATTTTCTGTTTTCTGCCCAGTGCTTTTGCAGCTCCACTTAAAGGTACATTCCTACCGGTTGGCTTTCCTGTATGACTCAGTTTTGCAACATTCATTCCACACTTATGTAAATGTAGCAAAAGCTGTTTCGCACAGGGTATGCGAAAATAGAGTGAGAAGGTGTGTCATTTTAACGTGTAGAGCAGACATGCAAAATAAGTTAAATCCAAAATTTCCCTTATTTTCCGACTTAGTTCTTTTGATTGGAGGGCGGGAGGGGGGGGGGGTGTCCTCCTAATTTTCGGACCTGAAAGCAGCCAAATTCTTTCGCGTTATAGAAATAAAGTATGACTTTGCTCCACACGTTATCTGGACTGAACGAACGGTAATTTTGTGTCTGTGTCTTAGCGGGAGGTTGCTAGCGTGTGTCCCAATTCTTACGAACGGAGCGAACTCCATTCTTACCAGAAAACGGCATTTCGTTATGATCCAACTCTTCCTGGATGGCTTGACCGATCTTGACTAAATTAGGGACCGTATAGTGGCCATCGACGGGCTGGTTTAAAAAAATAAAGGAAATCGGTCACACCATGGATGAATAATCACCAAAAAACGAATGCATGTTATATTGTGAGTTTAATTCCGGATCTCAAACGTTGAAATTATGCCATCCCGGCGAAGTTGCTCTGATGACGTCATTTATGAAATCTACCAAGCCCAAGGTCTACACGACGTCATATTGTAACGACCCATTGTCATTTCAAAATTAGTATTCATCGTTAGTTGAGATGATATTTAAGTAGGGTGGGCGCATAGCTTCGGGCTGCGGCCCCAATAAACGCATTGATTCTTGAATTCTGTCTGGTCAATTATTGTAACATTATATATAGCACACAAATTGCCTGTAATTAATATTTGACATCAGTTGTAATGGCTCGAGCTCGCTTGATCTTCTGCCCGGTGCTCCCAACAGCTAGGTGTGAATCGAAACAGAATTCAACCGCCACGATCCTCCCATCGACCCACATCCAAAGGTAATTTCGGCTTAGGTAATCTCGGCTTAAATAATTAGAAATATTTCACCCCAATTCCCCTAACTTACATTCACCCAGGACCATGCCTGTTGCCAGTGTGTCAGTGCAACCCCGTAGCTGCCAAATTAGCCATTCAAACCATACAATAGCCCGAAATCCATCATGATTCTATCTGACCCTGAATAAGCCTTTCATTTATGGCCTTACATTTAAGGCCTTCCATTTAAGGCCCCTAAGCCAAGGCAAGAATCGCCCCCATAAGTCAGGCGAGCCTAAGCTGATTAATCGCTCCAATGTATTATTAAAACATCACTAGGTAACTGAACCACAACTATTCGCCTAATTCACCTGCCTGGATTTAATTTGGAATTAACCCAACCCATAACTCGTCCCCCTGTTACTGCTTTGCTTAGCTAGACCCTTAACTGTAGTGTTGGTGTTGAGGAGCCGTCGCACGTACCAATAATCGCCACAGTTAAGACAATGGGAATCTCGTAGCTTCGCTAGGAAATCCAGTCTAAACTTTACGACAGCATCCGGATAATGGATAACAATCGAAAACTGTGGGCATTATAAAACAATGTCGCGAGAGTATTGTTTTATAAGGAGCGGCATGTCACGGGGCACCGTTTATCATACACCTACTGTTAATTCTGTTGATTTTCTTGGCTGTAATGTGGTGTTGCTGTTGGCATTGACGAATTGTTTAGGATTAGAATTTAGGATTAAGACCAAGTTAGGCTAAGGTAGGTTAAAGCACATGGGTTTGTAGATCTCTTAGGCTGAATAAAAAACTCGAGCTCCAGCATGCCAGTAGTCCAATGAGCAGCATGTCGTACGAGCAGCATGCTAAATAAGCCACTTTTCAAATAAGCAGCATGCCAAATGAGCAAGTCCGAATTAGCAGCTCGCCAAATAAACGGCATTCCAAATGATGAGCATGCTCAATTATATATATGAGCAAGTACAACCAAATATGCAGCATGCCAGATGAGCAATAGCACAAATGACCAGCATTCCAACTGAGCAGCATGCCAAATTAAGAGAATGGCAAATCTCATTCGATATTTAATATTTATCGTTGCTTTATAACGAGCAGCATGCCAATAATTGAGGAACAGTCCAAATAAACAGCACGCCAAATAAGCAGATTGCCATATAAGCAGTACGCCAATGAGCAGAATGCCAAATCCCCCCAATCAATATTTAACATTGAGTTCGTTGCTTACTTTAGCTGGTCTATTTTGCGATTCGCTCCAACATTTTAAGAGCACTCTGCCTTGAAGACCTATACTTTCCTAACTTAAGTTAATAACTTATGTAATTTCCGTCAAAAGCAAATAGAACAGAGCCGTTTTGGTAAACACGCCAAGTCAAACGAAATCGTTTCTCGAGAAACCAGAGATGGCGCTCAGTTTTCGAAGGCTTTCAGTGACTTAATCCATTTAAAGATCCATTTTAAAGTGGAGAGCTAACACAACACGATCGATCCACATACTCAGCCAAATTAACGAGTCTCATCAACAATAGGAGTATCGTTTAACTGAATTTAATTCGGACAAGTAATTAAATCAGGCGCCGACGAGAAAACGGGTTTCGGCCCAAACAACGTCACTTTGTTGTTTACGCAGCTTCAAATCTTGGATTGGATTGGATTGCATCGGAGCTTGTTGGGGGCTCACCGAGCACGAACATCGGTCCCAGAGGCAGACACATGAACACGCAAGTAAATACAGAGACGGGAAAGCCAAAGGCTCACAAGAAATAACTAAATACAGTCCAAAAGGCAACGTAAATAGGTTAGCATCTGTATTTAGTCAAGTAAATACAGATGCAAACCTATTTACGTTGCCTTTTGGATTTACATGTCAGACTGCCTGACCGGGGAATCGAACCCTTTCTACATAATAAGATGAAGTGTCCAAATTGCTTTGAGGCTATCCCAAGGTTTGCATAGGTTAGGCCTGACCTATTCTATGCTAGCTAAACCTTGGCGTAACGTAAAGTAATGGCAGTTCGACGAATTTGGACACTTCATCATTTTCTGTATAGAAGGAAATCTTATCGGTCGGTGAAATCCTGTTTTGCCAAAAAGAAAGCAGACTAAAGAAAAGTTTTTGCCTAAAGAAGGGCAAATCCCGTTATGCCAAATTCCGTTCATGAAATGTTAGGCTCACGAAGTTTAACACGTTATTCCTGTGCAATGGTCAAACGCAGACAAAAAACACGTTTCGCAGAATTTTTCTTCAAATTACTTGCCTCGCTCGTGGTGCCGCGCTCGCTGCGGCTAAACCTATAACATCTGACACCACAATTAATCACAAATTCCTTCCAATTAGGAATGCATCTTAAACTTCTGCAATGTTAAAATTTTAAAGAATATTTTGATTGTGCGAAACTGGATTCTTCAAAACGGGAATTCCCGTTTGGGAAAGGGTAACCATCATGTGTATAACTAACTATTATCAAAAGAGAACCTTGGCATTGATCTAGTGAAGACCAAGCATTCCAAACAATATTTAAAGGGCATGTTTTCCGTCTGTATTGCCAGTTTTCAAAACACAAATAAATCGATTGCTCTAATTCCACCACTGATTGTCTCTGTTAAACGTTTCCCTTTTAAATCCCCATTACATAGGAATAAGGTATTAAATTTGGTGTACCTAAAATTTTGTCAAATGAAATTTGGAGTAACGGATTTGGCGAAACGGGATTTGCCCTTTTGGCAAAAGCTTTTACTCTGATTTCTTTTTGTCAAAACGGGATTTGGCGAAACGGACTTCACCATCTTACCAGTGCTGAACCAAAGCATGCTACAAACAGAACTTACTAACCTCTAAACGTGCTAGACAGAGAATTGCTAACCCCTAAAATTACGTCAGCCGATCTCACCTATACGGCGCCATATAGGCTTGGGTAAAGCTGATAGTGTTAACGGCGATACGACGGTAAAAAACTAGGTCCCCCGACATGCGCTGAAATCGCGTATTTGATGTTCGGATGTGTAAATCTATACAAAATCTGTAAAGGATCGATTTACGAATTTGCCAATCCTTGAAAACCATTTTACGACCAGTACGTAAATCGGCGCATATCCGTGCAGATCAGCACAAATCCGTGTTAATATGAAAGCCAACACAAATCCGTTAGTCTGAGGAAATCAGTACAAGTCGGAGCGAATCTGTGCAAGGCCTTATAGTCGGAAAAAAGGCCTTTTCACATTTCCGCACGCCTTGTCACGAATTACGAAGTGAGGGATGTATCCTTTTTTTTTTTTTTTGATGTTTTGCAACCAAAAGTTTGAAAAGAACACAACAACTTGCCTCTTAAGATTAAAGAAACTACTTATTTGTGCACGTTTCAGGAACGTCTGTTCGGGTGGTAGATTAATCTAGATAGTTTGAAAAGCATGTTCAGTATTGCGACCATGTTCAGCGTTCTGTTCTATTTCTTGTAAATTTTTATGTTTTGTGCAGTATTTTGTTAAATTTTTTGTTTGGTTTGATTTGTGTTTTATTTACCTCGATTCACCTTAAGAATGATCCAGATGACTAACGTTCCCAGGGTATCATGAGGGAGGTTGGGAAATAGTGACGCGTAGTGTGCGCTTCACGTTTTTTTTTTTTTTTTTTTGGGGGGGGGGGGGTTTGGATGCAAAGTTCGTCGTAGATTTCCCACCGACGTACTGATTTGTTTTTATTTGTATTTATTTTTTTTTTTACGGGAAAATGTTTTTTTTTTTCAATTATACGATCATTAAAAAATGTTTTAGGAGTTTTTTAGGGCGCAAGGCGAAGAAGCCCCCTCGCCTGCGGTTCAATAGAAGCAAAATGTTTAAAGTGTGAACGGCCTATCTTGAGTTCGCTGCAGAACGAACACAGATAATCAAGTGTACGTTTTTAGTAGCAGAGTGCCTTGTTGATATCCAAAATGATTACAAAAACAATGGCGGCCGTCGATTAAAGCCACCCCCTCCAGGAAGACGTAGTCGCTCATAAAATACTTCCAGGGCTCAAGATACGCCGCGCACACAATAATAGAGATTTTTTAGATCTTGTTTTGCTAATATCATTGGCGATGTAGCTCTTGAGGGCGAGAATAAGCCTCTTTCAGATGACTATGTTAAGTTGGCTGACTAAACTTACTTACTTAAAAGGGCATACCTTTTCCTCTATATTCGAGCATCCTGCACAAAATAGATTTTGCAACATTTACATAGGTTAGAGTGAATGTAGCAAAACTAATAGGAAAATTAATGCCTTTGCAACATTTCAACGCGGCTGAAGTAATGTTACAAAGCTGAGCCAGACAGGAAAGCCAAACGGGAGAAATGTACCTTTAACCTAATCATGGTAAAAAAAAAAAAGGAAAGCGGACCGAAACAAACAAAACGGCGTTAAAACAAGAGGAAATAGCCAAAAGAAAAATAAAGTTCCTCAACAATGTTTTGGAGTCTAAATTCCAGGAAATCGTTGAAAATTTCAGGGTTACAAGTCTTGAAATCTGCAAATCTGCGTGAGGAAACAGAAAATCGATGCAAATATCGTACGAAATTTCTGGATTTGTCTCGGACCTCTCGGTGAAAGAGAATTCGAAAAAAATGACGGCCGCGCCAAGAAGGATCTTGAACCAGCCTTCGATTTACGACGCAGTTTTTCTTGCTTAAGCAAAATTAAAAATTAAAATAATATTCATGTGTTAACTCTTACTTATTACTTATATGAATAACAAACCGGCCATTGACCTTTATTCCGTTTATAATCCGCAAGGCAAATGAAAATAAGAACAAAATGTCCATTTTCTTTCCCTGTAGTGGTCCTTTCTTTAAAGTGGATATTTTTTTTAATTTATAATTTAAAAAAAAGCTTTAAAGTGCACAAACTACAAACGCAACGTTTTATTCCGCTGATCAGGGTCGTTGTCAAGCACAAATCACACTCAATAAAATCCTTAATCCGTAAAGTGTGTAACACGCTATGCACGTATAGAGCCGTGACATTTGCCGCCATATTGGCACCAGTATGGGTTTTGGAGGGCATAACTACAAGGTGCACTACATAAAAGTGGAGGGAAAAACAACCGAAGAGCGATTTTCTTAGGCTTAAAATAACGTTGTTTTCTCCAACAACAAAAATCGCGCGTTTTAGGTCTAAGAAATAACTCTTCACAGCATCGGCTTCAGTATGACGCCCTTCTGTTTCTCTCTGCAGTGCCTCTTGCAGCTAATCCATTAAGGCTCCAGCATAGAGTTATATACAATAATACTACGTCGTGTCACTGCTCTATAGTAAGGTGCAACTTCACGGTGCGCCTTGCAGTTACACGTGCTGCAAGTGCACTCTCCCAATAACCGTCTAATTGGAAGAAGGCCAACAGCCTGGTAGACAGCATGCACCACTATTCAACCAGTTGGAACCAGCTCTCAACTGTTAGCCAATCACGTGACGTAAGTCCTGACGGGGATTCCCCTCACTGGCGAGTATAAAACCAGGCCCTCTTGGGACGAATCTTTAGTTAGTGTTGGAGTGGTAACCTGCAAGTTGTATCTCTGGAGCTAGACCCAGCGTCGGTTCGAGGGGAAAACTTGATGCCGATGCCTAATATGTGACGCCTATTTTAAATAAGCTGTTATATGTACGTTAAAAATTTGTGAAGTGAACTGCCCGTTTATTGCTTTGAACATCTAACTATTGTGCGTGCGGCGTATCTTGAGTCCTGCAAGTATTTTATGAGCATCTACGTCTTCCTGGAGGAGGCGGCTTTAATCGACGACCGCCATCGTTTTTGTAACCATCTTGGATATCAGCAAGGCACTCTGCTACTAAAAACGCACAATCGATTATTTGTGTTCCTTCTGCAGCGAACTCAAGATAGGCTATAGATAAGGCTACAGAGTTTCACGAGCAAAACACGTTTGGTAAATTTGTCATGTATAGTAGTTCTTGTATTTAGCCATGTGCGTTCAATAGAAATTGAGTAGGTTACTCATGGCTACGGGTAAGGTACCTGAAAAAATGTCCAGTGTCTATTGATTTAAATCGTTATTTAAATTAACTATTGGTAAAACCATGTAATGCGCAAGAATAAGCCGTCCTGTGAGATTTCAGACACCACAATGTTCTATAATGTTTAGTCCACGTGAAACCTTACTGCAGTATTCAATTGTATTTTTTTTTACCATTTTTACTTTTAAACACAGATCAACTAAAGATTGGCTTCTGCATGCTGCATCGTATTACTGCCCCTTGGCCATACGACGTAAAACAACTAATTGTCATACAGCATTAGGAGCTTAATATAAGGTGATAAACAGAAAAGATGCGACATGACTGAAGAATACTGAAAAAAAGTAGGTGTGTATGTGTTTGTCTGCGTAACTGATTCTCGTTAATTCCATGCTTACTGGTTTTAAATTTTCCCAATACCAAAACTATATTACTCAATCTAAACACAACGAAACAAAGCCATGTATTAGGCATTGAAATTTTTGAAAGTTGGACTGTAATTTGAGCTACTGTCCTAAAAACTGACGTAATAAAACAAAAAATAACCGTTCTTCTTTTTTTTTTTAAATTCCGTAAGCAGTTTTTATTTTGCCGTTGAAATGTTTTTATTTTATTTACGTGCAATGGTTGAACACCAGTAAGGTTTCACGTGAACTAAACACTACAGAAGCAACACTGTGATATCTGAATGCTTATCAAACTCGTCTGTTTTATTTTCCTAATTCGTGATACTTTGGCAACATTTGTTTCATCTCGTTTAACGGCAAACTGCCTAAATTAACGTGCCAATGACAAAATTTTAATGCAATAAATTTTTATAATCAGTTTTTTCTGTCCTTGACCACTGATCCCCTCGATAAACGGGGGAAGCGTACGATAAAAATCCGTGGCGACACACGGATGAGAACGGTAGTGGTCGAGGCTGTGCGAGTTTAGTGCTGCCATCTATCGGTCGATATGCGAACTAACACCAGTTTCGATCGTGTAGCGTCGTAGCGGAAGTCTGACGCTACAACGTAGAGCGGTTTTCAATATTAAATGGAAATTTTGTTAACAAATGTTCATAAAATTCAGAAACACTTATATGAATAAATAACATTTTTATGATTTTCTCTAAGTCAATTTCAGATAATTAAAGAGATAAGGCTCACGTGCAAAATACGTTAAAATTCGTTGGGGTAATTCGTCGGGATAATTGAATAATTCGTGAATTAGAACTATTTATTCAACTAACTCTAGTTAAAGAGGCGATATCACCGATTGAAAACCGTACGAAAATACCGTGAAGCCATCTCGCGGCACTAATATTGTTATCCTTTACAGATTGCTCCCAGATGCCCGAGGACGGACCAAATGTTCACTCAATAATTAAGGAGGCTCGTCGGTTGCTTGTTTCGTTAAAAGAAATGGCGTTGGGCATTCCTGCGCTTGATGCAAGCAACTGCTATGGATATTGACAATTAAAGCGAAGTCTTTCAAACTTTGAAAAAAGTAAGTCATGCTTCTCTCACCGATTCGAAACAAACTTTAAATTAAAGGATGATTATCCATCAATGTTTAAACTGTTCCATTTTATCGTTGGGCCATAAAACGTGTGTAGCATTCTTTGCGTGAACTCTTTCTCAACTTAATCCAAGTTCCAACAACTACATTTCCCCAGTAGCCTAAATCTGAATATTAGTCCTATCCGAGTTCTCGTTCGAAGAATGAGTAGATGATTAAACGCCATTTTCTAACTTTGAAACGGATCTCATCCTCCATTTCTCAAATTCGTCTTCAATAATTCAGTTTCTAATAACCCTTAGAAATTCCGTGTTGCAGGAAGGGGAAGAAGTTGAGATTCCTTCGCAGCTTCGGCGCTGATACAAGTTTCCCAGCAGATCAATGGGAAGCCATCTATTTCAGTAATTGCATCTTGTAGGCGTTGGGGCCTTATCGAGTGTCCTAATCATAAAATCATGGGGGTGGAAATTAGCTTTCTATTCTAAAGTTAAGTTTTGAAACGATGCGGATGAGTTCATTACAGGTAAAACGAAAATACTGGGGATGGAAAGAGTATACGTGAATCACGTCAACGAAGAGTTAAAGCCGACCAATGGCTGAAGAGATATTAAAGCTCAGCCTAAAATACCTGAAAAAGCTGCTCTGGTTGTTGACTTAGGAAATTGTACTATGGAAAGGTCTCTGCCAGCAAAGGTCGTAGCAGGTTTCAGGGAGAAAAATCAGAAGTAAGTAATTCTGAACCGCAAAAAGGGAAAAGGGTAAGAAATTAATTAGTAGAAAAAGAAGCGACATGAAACGGAGTGGCCATGATAATATTACCGCAGGTTCCATCTCTGATTAACAGTCGCGACTCCATACAGTCAAATATGGAACGACTGATCGTAACTAGGCCTATATTTTCTCGGATAACACACATTAGGTCTTAACCTAATAGATAGATGCGGAAAAATGCTACTCCGGCAACGATTAATCCAGCCATGCGGCACTGCCGCTTGCAACAGCGTTCCACGAGCATGAAGCGGCGAAGCAGATGGCCACTGCAAGCCAAGGCCGACTGAGGCAGAAATCGCATGTTTCTCCTCCCGATTCAACGCCAGTTCAACGACGCAACATCAGCTTGCGGAAAACCGATGGTTTTAATTCGTGCTGCTCTGGTAAAATAGGACTTGTTGTATCAGCTGGCCTGTATCTGAGAAACAAAACCGACACCTTCCCTCCCAGATGACCTTGTAAAGAGAGATGGAATATGAAGCAATGGTTACAATCTGGACACTTCCTGGTAGAAAGTATCTAAAAGTAAATTTTAATTAAAACTCGGTTGGACGAAGGGATTCACTTCAAACATGGCACTCTTAAAATGTGAAATTTTCGTATCTCAATCCGGTCTTCTTCAGTAAAAATTCAATTAAATCACAAAATCATGGCAAAATGTAGGAGATGGCGTCAGACACGATTTTGTAACTTCATGTGTTTTACTTAATGTGTTTTACTGTTTTAGCCGGTTCAGCCATACAAGCATTAAGTTGCTTCGGCTGACTTAAGGCTCAAAGAAATTAATTTTTAAAGAAAAGATTTTTTTAAAGAAAACTCATGGAGAATGTGGCTGGAGATTCGAAAGTTTTACGTATTAGATAACAATTTTGAAGGGAATTCTGTAGTACAACCTGATTATTCTTATACCACATCCTTTGTCTGACTTTTTAACTCAAAGTAAGGAATTTTTACACTAAAATTTACTAATTTTTTTAAAAATAAAACTAGCAGTACAATTTCAACAATTTGCAGCATACCATGACAGTTTCATGTATAATATCCTGTAAATTCTTGATAACGCCGACTTTGATTCTGTTAAAGGTATATGTTGGCTTTCCTGTAAGACTCAGTTTTGCGACATCAGTTCAAACTTATGTAAATGTTGCCAACACATTTGTTTTCGTGTTTTTTCTTTCGTGCGAGAAGATTTTGCGACATTAACTCTATAAATGTTGCAAACGCTATTCTCAACGGGTCGCACGACATACGAGAAGGATTTATGTCCCTTTAAAGTAACGAAATGTACTGGTTCCGATGATGGTTCACCTGACGGTTAGTTTAGCACAGGCATCTTGTTCTTCGCATATTCTCAGTTCGTACGGTAAAATCCTTCCTCCACTATGAAAAAATTCACGAACTCACCATGGGTAAACAACTGAAAAGCATTGACCTCAATTCGGGCAGAGAACTATGAATTAATGACAGAACAGAATAGATTTCTTTTTAGATAATCAGGAAGACATTTTTCTCCCAGTTCCCGCCTTCACTCACACCTACAATCACAGAGCCACATCAACCAGAAAATACGCTCAAAAATTAGTAATATAACAAGTTTTTGTACTTGTGCTCATTGCATAACATTAAAGATGTATTGTATTGTATATTCTTAGCGAATGAAGTCGTTACAAATAGATTTAATTTATTGTTGGGAATGATAATTACCCGGTTGAATTTATAAATAAATAAAAATATCCGAAAAGTGCAGCACATGAAAGTGTGACGTTTCAACTCCTATTGCTATCCATTATCAAGCCCTAACCTTCCTGGCTGCAATTTTTGTATGCTCATAAATCAGTTTGAATAGTGACATATGGTCTATGACACCAAGCTGCATATTTCTTAGAACATGAACATTTTTCGTGGACACGATGGCTATAAAGAAAGACGAGAATTCCACGTCTTCACTTCAGTACGTTTTTTACTCAAATTTGAAACACAATAATTATGGGTTTAACGTAAAATTGCATTCCGCCCACAATCCCGGCAAGCAGGATGGGACCAGATAAATGTGCCTCACACTATAAGAATTAATTCTTCTAAAATAAATAACATTTTTGAAGATTATAAAACAATAACACGTGAAAGTCTGTCCCCATCCCCAAACTTCAGCAAAATGCCGGATAGTAAACTGCTTCCTCAAATCCTATGTGGTTTAAAATTATCGTCTGCATGAAAAGTACCGTTTGTTACGTAGCAGTAAACACATTATATAGGAATGGTGTATATACCGATGATTGCATGCAACCATGGAATCATTCATTTAAATTAAAACAAAAGACAAAGATAAAAATGAAGCAATTGTTATACATTATTCTTGTCATAGTTACAACCACTTGCGTGCGTGATTGAAGATATCAACACGCAGTGGCGTAAATTCTAATTAGGGGCCCGGAGGAGGAAGCCCAGTGGACAACCCCCCCCCCCCCCTACCCGGCAATTCATTAAAAAAAATATTTTACCAAACACGGCGATAGCCCCCCACCCCAAAAAATAATAAATACAACTAAGTTTTTGTCACACAAGACACAACTTTCTCCGAACTTTAGCAACAGCTTAAAAAAAGAAAAATTTTGCGGTTACAAAAAAAAAAAAACGTTAAAATTGGGGCCCGGGAGGCCACCCCTCCCCCCCCCCCCCAAGTTGCTGGGCCGTGAGGCGGTTGTCTCCTCTGCCTCATTGCAGTTACACCCAGTGGCGTAACGTGTGGAGTGCGAAGGATGCAGCTGCAGGGGGGGGCCAATGCTGAAGGACCGCAGCGGGGCGGGGGGGGGGGGCATACACAAACAAAAAACGAAATAAAGCAAAAACGAGATAGAGAGAGACAGACAGACAGACACGAGAGAGCGCGACAGGGAAGAGGGAGAGAATAATAATCGAGATAGATAATATAGAAACACCCGTTGTAGCATCCGGGGACTGCAGTAGACACGAAAGTAAAATATGAAGATAAAGAAAACTGCACTTTACTTTATCTTCGAGATAAATTATTAATTTTATACAGTTTTATTGTTGGTTTACATCTCAGTTATTATTGCTTGTATCCACGGGTTGCATAAAGGGATGGGGTGAAAGGGAACCGGGTGAAGGGTGGGGTGAGGGGGAAGTGACAGGGTGGGGGACGCAGGGAACTTGATACCATTTACAAGTGTATGGCGTCCTTAGACGGGTTACAAGCTCAGGGCCCACACAACGGGGGGTCCAGGTGGACCCGCTGTACCCGGGCCCGGCCGATCAAGGGGCCCGCACGGTCTAAAATGTTTTTTATACTCCCAACAAACAACAACTCCAATCCAACGGCACCGAGCATTGAAGTGCAAGCCTGTCTGGTTGTTAGGCAGGGAAGCCTTCAAACGTAAGCAGCCCAAATTAATGGATGAACTAAACGTTAAAAGCACTTGTGGCAACCAACATTATAACATATTGTAATTTTTTTAAGATTTCTGTCGGGGAGGGGGCCCGCTGTTGTAGTTATTCCCAGGCCCCTAACTTTGATGTGGGGGCCCTGTACAACCTAGAATATATATTTTCTTATGTGTGGTGGCACATGGGGTGGTGTGGGGAGGAGGTGGGGGCCTAGCTACAATTTCTTGCACCAGGGCCCAAGCTGACTAAACTTACGACACTGGTTACACCACTGTATACAGGGGTGGACGAAAGACATCTCTTATGTCATGAATAACCTTGCATTCTAAAGGCTTGCATTCTGTTTCAAAGTGGATGATTACGTTTCGGTAGAAGAACTGTCCATGCTTTTGAATTTTTCTTGCGTTTTTCTTTTGTCCTAGGAGTGGCTGCAAGTGGACTGCGAATGCACCAAGATAGTCCAGAAATAAACTGATAATAACAGTGATAATAATTTTTTATAAATATTTTCCTACCTGGCTGTCGGAACAGAGAGGTGAAAGAGATTGTAGTCAGTGTCGGCTTCATCAACGCTCAAAGAAATGGGCCAAGCTGTTTGCAAAAGCGATTCTCGAATCAAGGAATCCAAGCCACACTCGTACACGCAGTCGCTTCGCACCAAACGCTTCCGTCGGATAGTCCTCCCACTCATGTCGGCGGATCTAATTCACACGCCACTCGAACTCGAGCCCCCAAAGATGCGTTCGTATGCTCGCCAAGCTGGTGCGGTATCAGCCGCCTCTTGTGTCGATGCGGGAGGAGACTTCTCTGATCTGGAAGAAGAAGAAGATGAAAAAAACATAAAGGATCCGTGGAAGGACTGCATGAGAGGAAGAAGAAGAAGTCATAAACATTGGCCAGGCCCAAAACAACAAGGTTAAAGAACGAAAACAAGTGGGTTCCCTTTGCTGGTGTTGCCACCCAGACGGTCGATAGATCCAGAACGTGATGGTATTTAGGCTTGGGTAATTGTCAACCTTCACTTTGGCTCTTCAATCAACAATGGGTCATTGTCCCACAGTTCGAGGTTTGCACGTGAAATTGGTGGTGCAAATTGGAAAGACAAAAATAATTTTTTGAATATTTTTCTGGAAAGATTTCGGAAAATTTCCGGAAAAAAATGGAAAATAGAGAAAAATTGGAGACATACTGCAAATCTCTTTTTCAAGTAGTTTCCTGTCAAGTTTCCTGTCAAGGCTTATAAGATGCCAACGCAACAGAAAATGAATGTAGTGCCTTAAAAATATTTAAAGATGAACCTTCACTTTTTCATCACCTTTCACATAAAACTTTGTACCTTTTTTGCTGTGGTTATCAATTTATAATATCTTTGACCCACTCTCTCTTTAACTATGGACTTGCTTGTATTTACGTTATGGCCTTATACTTTCTCACCATATTAGTATTATTATTAGGTTACTTTTTTTCAATTATGTGACATATTGTTGAAATATTAAGAAATATTGAATATTATAGATTCATACAAGTTTGACATAACAAACTTCGAGCCAATATGCAATAAACTATCATTCATTCTTATTAAACTAATCGTTCTTTTTGGAAAAAAAAAGTAATACATAACACAAATTATCTTAAAGGGCAATTTACATCCATTTTCATATGCATGCTTTACTTTTTTGGATTGCTTACCAAATACACAATAACTACATTGCGGTAGGAACACAAGAATTGCGGTAAGAATACGTTACGTACGTCCGATACAACAATTTAATTATTGCATCACCAGAACACGTAATAGGAGCCGCCATTGTTTCCCGCGGAACAACCGAAATTAGTGCTATGTGAACGCTCCTTCTCTCAAATCGTCAAGGGAATGGTAAAAACATTCGACCTTGCCGGCTTCCGGTTTATAAAACTTGTAGCACACTACTCCGTTCCGTCCCGTTCCGACGACTTACGGCAACGGATGGTCCAGCGCACATTGCTTCCGTCGCTGACCGTTTCAGTCGGGTCCACTGAGCTTTCAAATTTGATCGCGCCCAAATTGGCAATGAAAATGAAGAAGGGTTTTTGGTGGCTTTGAGTAGGTAATTGAATATAAAGTCGTAATAAATTAAGAATTAATTCTTTACGCTCAGGCATGAACACATTTAAGTCCAGAAGGCAACTGAAATGGGTTCGTATCTGTATGGGAGAAACGATGTGCACAGACGCGTGACGGACGATGACGGACGTCGACTGATGGCAGGTGCGTGCGTACACTTGTCCGATGCGATCAGTTTTTGAATGAAAGGATTCTGCCGCGACAATCCGTCCGTCAGCCGATGGGTCGTCACGGAACGGGACGGAGCAGTATACGCGGTTCCTCTAATTTACACGCTTTTAATCCAAATAGAAACTTGACGGCCAGCGACGTGACGTGGCGGAACGGAACGGAATAGCGTGCTACAAGCATAACAGGGTTGAAGCAACTGTTTTTTCGGTAATCTTGTTGCACTTGCTAAGTTCATTGCATTGCTTCAGTAGCAACTATAGCACTTTATTATTTGTTTTTATTGTAATTAATATTTTTTTATCACATTGTCTTAATTCCAGAAGGGGTGTTAGTGGCCTAGCCTTCCCCTACACCTTTTCCGAATTTTGGTGAATAAACCGTTATTATTATTATAAATAGCAGCCTGTCACCAAGAAAGAAAGTCCAATCACCCCCCCCCCCCCCCACCATGGTCACGGAACTTACACTGACAATGAGAAGACTTACGCAGACTTATTCTGGGGGCACCCAGAACAAGTCAGTTCCAACCCAGGTGTTATGCGAGATCGAATCCCACCACAGACCAAAGAACTTAAAAAAAAAAATACGATAGTTCAAATGTTATCGGATCATGCGAAAAGATTTTAAAATTACATCTGGACGAGGATCACAATATGGGGGTAATTTTTGCAGTTTGCTGAAAATAGTAGACTTGTGAACAATTGACGGGAGAATGGGACGTAAATTTATCTTGAGAATAAATGTTTACATTCTTACATCTTAACGTTAAACCAAATATGGTACATCCATTATTAAACTGGGTTGTGGTAATCAGAAAAGGCATGCACCGACAAACACAAACTGTGTTTACTTTCTGACATAACCATTGAGTAAAAACAGTCTTTGTTCCCTGGAATTGGAGTTCAAATTATAGTTCGTTCCGTTCAAGTGAATTCCAATCCGGTTTTTTTTTGTGTGTGTACCTTTACAGCTATATGGGGATAGGAGCTCTAATGCTTTTTTTATTTGTTCAGTTAATAACACTAGGTCTTCAGCTTCATGTTACGTTACCAAAAGGAGAGAAATTCTGCATAAAGGCTGTATTTACCCGGCACCAAAGTTTTACATTACTTTACCGTACCACTTTAAACCGTCACGTCAGCTCATATTATCAAACTGAAGGTCCTCGAATGGCTTGTATGCCTTGTTGTCCATGCAATGGGGTTTATTGTTACTGTTTAGTATCGTTTCTTTCTTCATCACCTAGTACTTTTGAGACGAGTAGGGTCTTGTGTCTCGTGCTCATGTCGATTGTGGCATGTCTATGATACTGAGTTTTCCGCTTGGATTTCTTCAGCTAAACTGTCCCTCTCGTATTCTACAGTGGGGCAGATAACCCGGTGTAGTTTCGGTTTCTTTAAGTAAAAACATCAACAACGTTCATTGTTATTGTTGAATATCTGTGGAGCCTATGTCTTATGTTTTCCAGTGTATTTTCCTACCGTTTTCCTCGTTCAGTTCATGCAGAACTTGTAGTTAATTGTTCTTTATACGTTAATTACTTTTACAGAGTTTTTCGCTTGGATTTCTCCAGCTAAATTGATCATTTCGTCGTCAACAATGGAACAGACATCCAGGAAGTAAAAAAAAAAAAAAAAAAAAAGACATTGTTCCTTTTTCTGTGTTACACACGAGTTTACTCTGTAACTCAGTTAATTACTCCCTTAAATATTTTGCCATTGTATCCTATGAAATGTTTAGGAGTGAAATTGGTGTGTACCTTTCGTGCACACCTGCAGATGATCGTTTGTATATACTTGGTACTTATGCGGTCATCATCTGATTTGCTCTCTAGAGTGTACCTTCCAGTTATCAGATGTTTGTAAACCAATCAGCATTGCTCATGTGACTCGCTTGTAAGTTATGTAGACGTGTGCACGGTATTAAACAGACACTCGTTATCGCAGCCAACACCTTGTTTGTCCGTCTCCTTAGGTTAGGGCGAGTGGCCATTTAGGGCAACTAAAGTATGTAAGAGTAAATACATATCAGAAATAAACTATGTGTATCGGGGATATCGGGGTTTTTAATCACGTGTATTGGTTCACGCGCTACGACATTACAAGGCCAGGAAATGCACCTCCCAAGGTGAATTCAGGGTCTTGGTGGAACCCAGGAATTGATTATCTTTACTGTTCAGCTCTTATTCAAATCTTTGACTATAGGTGCGTTTTCCTAAAGTACGCGAATCGTCTTGCGCATGGGACGTTCGGAGCGCAATCTACATCAAAATCGTGTTTCTTGGCTAACACCACGAAATTGCGAAGAATACTTTCGACGTCGGTTGTGCACCATAGTTCGCGATCACTTTAAGCATGGTTTTTCGATCAGCGTCCATTGGGTAAAACCAAAAGATGCTGATAAGAAAACCATGGCTTAAAGAAAACGTTTTAAGCTGGGACCTTCGACCATTCTATTGGGTCGGTCCGTTTAGTACTTAGCAGCAGCGCGAGAAACAGTGCGAGATTTTACACCAAATCTAAAGCACGTCTGACGTCACTGCTCCCATTTCGGGCATTTTTCTGACTCTTCCATCTCATTGACCTTTGATTTTACTAACGAATCGACAACAAAACTTGACTAACAAATGAACGAATACTCATCATCAAACGTAAGCCGGATCGCTCCAACTATTTAAATTGTTTTAAAGTGCATTAAGCTGAGTAGGGGGTGGTTAACGCTCGCTACAAAACCCTTTGAACTCTTTGAGCTACAACAATTTCAATTTATTTCACCGAGAGCCCTGGCCTATCGCCGCACGCTCTTTTACATGAGTAAAACACAACAGCTGAAACATAACCACTGCAGAAATCTACCTACCTACCTACCTTTGAGCTACCTAAATACAATCGACAATGCGACTGAAAATCACAACGTTTGTCATATCGTATCATCAGACGGAGAGCACGCCATTCTTTTGGTTTCGACGTAATGACGTCACCAACTCTCGCCTTGGGAAATCTCGTAATAATTTGGTCTTTTGTTTTATTTTAACGTTCAGTAAAGATTGTGTGGTCAGGTATTTCATAATTATTCATTAATTTTGTTAAAAACTGGTTGGTTGAAACAAACCTTTTTGTTGGCTTTGAATAACGAAGCGTCGAGCTGCTTTGAGGATTGGTTTGGGAGCAAAGATTTCACCAACTGAATCTCGCTCGTGTATGCTTTACCACGGGAAATAGCTGTGCTGTAGCTCAGACGCGTTCAGTTGAGTAAACCGACCCAATAGAATAGTCGAAGGACCCTGGTTTCAAGCAACACGCCGAGGGCGTCCGACTAACCGGAAAATAATTTGAGTAAGAGATCTGCAGATTTTGCAAATTTGCACTGACTTAACTACGTTGGTTTGCAGAATACACGTACAGAATTTAATATTTCAACATTAACGGCAGCACGCAGTAAGAACTGTGCTTCGCACGGGAACGATAAACATCCTAAAGCCTCCCCAATCATAACTGCCGGAAACTCACTGCAGGTGTATCAGAAGAATGAAGCTTTATGTGTGTTTGCAATCAGAACTGTAGGCTGATGACGCTTGTAGAAAAAAAAAGCAGTAAAAAAATAATAATAATAATAAAGTTTTCTGGCAGTACAGTAACGAATCGTCGGGTTTGGAGGCAAATAGTCCGTGGGACGAAAAGTTTGAACGCCTTAATAAACGTGTGTGTAAGAATGATCTAAATTAGACTAAAACTGGAAAAACTATGAAGTTTTTCTTATTTTTGTATTTTTATTTTATTACCGTCAAATTGTGTCTTCTTGACGGCATTGGTAACAGCGTTTTTAAACCAACATCGAAGAATGCTTAACGAGAAAATACTTTATTTAAAGGCACATTCCTCCTGGTTGGCTTTCCCTGCGTGGCTCAGTTTTGCAACATTACTTCCGATGTTGCAAAGGCATGATCTTCCGATTTTTCTCCCTCGTCAGAAACGGTTTTGCGACTTTTCACTCCAACCTGTATAAATGTTGCAAATGCTATTTCGCCCAGGATCTCGAATATAGTGAGAAGGTATGTCCTTTAAACCTCGTTAACTTTGTTTGTGCAAATTTCTATAAAACTGTATGAACGCTCGAAACTTTGAAACTTGTACAGCATGGGTACATTTTAGCACGTCACTGGCGCCTTGTTGGTCGCCCTCGTTCTCCCTCCCCCCTCCCCCTCCCTAGCTAATTACTCTTCTCTCCTTGATACAAGATCTGTTTACTTCGTTTTCTGTGTCGTTAAAAATTCGGTGTTGTACGTTGTACTTTTGCAGCGCCTCTAAAATCGACCAGCAAAGCCCGTGTTACGCAGAGCCGCGCGGAGCCGACCAGACTTTACAGCCGGTGTTTCGGTGTAATCTTTCACGACCCCAGTCGAAAAACACACTCGCTTCACACTTTTGCTTCTTTTTTTTTACGCTTCGCATAACTTCCCACAAATCCGTCGTCAAACGATTAAGGTAATCCCCCCGGCCAACGCTGCGGGATTTAGGCGTTAGCCCGCTTCTTTTCCGTTCAATTAAACCGCAAGCGACGTGGTATGAAGAATAGTGAGCTTACGGATCGCTAGATGGCGAGACGTGCCACTCCGTTTATCGACCAGTTTTTGAAGCCGCGCACAAACTATCATTGTAGAGACAGAGGCCGTCGCGAGGGGTCCGACAAATGTATCGGCCGCAACCCTGACTGCATCAATACAAAATTATGCACACGTGACGACGTAATGTAAATTAGTTACACCACATGGTGCAAACTGTATCGGATTTATGCTCAAGATTCATAATGGGCGATATAACTCACATGGACAATCCGCTCGAACTACGTTTCGATGTCGACTCGGCCTTCGGCCTCGACGTCATCTTGGCGAAGTTCTCGCGGATTGGCCATGTACGGAATATCACCCATCGGGTGATAAATTCGATACAGTTCGCCAGGGGTGGTATAAATATTACTTAACCACATTCCTTACAGGCATCCACCTGTGGGATTCGAACTGACATTCACTTGGTTAAGGATGCTAACCGCTGGGCTGTTTTGCTCGCTTTGCTCGTGGTCATTACAAAGAACACTAACATGCTCGCAATGAATAGAGCAGTGACACGACGTAGTATTATTGTATATAACTCTATGCTGGAGCCTTAATGGGTTAGCTACAAGGGGCACTTCAGAGAGAAACAGAAGGGCGTCATACTGAAGCCGATGCTGTGAAGAGTGATTTCTTAGACCTAAAACGCGCGATTTTTGTTGTTGGAGAAAACAACGTTATTTTAAGCGTAAGAAATCCGCTCTTCCGTTGTTTTCCCCTCCATTTTTATGTAGTGCACCTTGTAGTTATGCCCTCCAAAACCCATACTGGTGCCAATATGGCGGCAAATGTCACTGGTCTATAGTTAACTGCTACTGTCTTCAGCATGGTAGATTTTTTAGTGTTTTATTATGACTTAGAAGTCAATTATAGGCTTTATTTGTTGTTCCATTGCCCAGCTGAATATTTTCCATTACTCAGCTTAACCCTCGTCCTGCATTTGGAGTGCAGTGAGATCACTGTACTCCGTTATCACTGCACTGTGTTATCACTGCATTTGGATTGCAGTGAGATTACTGCACTACGTTATCAAGCAAAATATAAAGCCTAATACAGCGTTCCCACACGGCCTTGAATTCCTGGAAAAGCCCTAAAGTTTGAAAACCGAAAATTCTAGGATTGAAAAACCTTGAAAATTGGAATATTTGTTTAAGTGCCTTGAAATGGACTTGAATTTTGCGAGTGCACTTTGCGTGGATTGAGGTGAATACCATCAGAGTCATTAGCAATAAAATTAAATTAAATGAATTGAAAAACTTAAATAAATAAATAGAAATAATTTGTCAGCCGAATCCATTTCTTCTGAGAACGATGTTCCCCTCCAATGGGACTGGAAATAGAAACGTTTGTCATTATTTACGACGGCTTAGCTTGTATACTGCCAATCAAGAGCACAATGATGCCAACGATGACATCAGACTGGCAATATACTGGAATTTAAACGTAATTTTGAGAATCAACTTTGTAAAGACCCTTGAAATTGGTCGTCAGCCAGCTTTAAAAAGCCTTGAAAATACCTTGAAAATGGTTTCGTCTCTTAACATGCGAACCATGCTAACAGACTCAAGTCAAAATAAAACACTAACAAGCTCAAAACAGTAGCAGTTAACACTTGTTCTGTTGATCGCAAAACGGAGTTGTTTTTTTTTTTTTTTTTTTTTTTCTAATTCACGTGTGCGCTTTTCGAATTCTGCACAACACTGTAACTCTGTTGTCGCTGTACAATGTTGGAGGTTATGAGTTTTAACCCACGGTGAAAATGTCGGTTGTCAAAATTAAGCTACGGTGACGTGTGTGGGTTGTCATATTAAGTGCTTGCTAGCGTGACGTGACCATGACCATGAACAAGCATTAACGCAAATTAAACAAAAACATACACGCAAATGCAGGCCTAAGCACCACCCAAAAGACGCTGGATAACGGACCTGTGCCGTAGTGGCACGCAGACCATGCGTACACTAGCCTAAACCAGGAGCAGGTAAAATGCATCTGGGAGGGTTCATGCTGCAACTATAGCTTTATATTCCAACAGTTGTCACAAGGTCATCTGGTAGAGAAGCTGTGGGTTTTGTTTTTTAGCTCCAGCCAGTTGATACAACATCGCCACAGACTAATTTTTTATCAAAGCATTACTAAAGGCGTCAACATTCCGGCACATGCATGAACTGGGGTGGAGTCAGGAGGAGAGTAACGCGATTTCTACTTCAGTCGGCCTTGGAACCTGAAAGAAGCTGTCTCCAGTCCCCGCGGAACATTGAAGCATGCAGAACCACCGCATGTTTGGACTAATTGTAGTACGATTTGGAAGTTTTAACCTATCTACTTTAATCTTACCCCATAAACTAGTTACGGTCTGTTGTTCCACATTTGGCCATGCAGGATCGTGACCCAGAACATGCGGTAACATTATCATGAACATGCAGTAATATTATCATGAAAATGCGGTAATATTATCATGAAAATGCGTAATATTATCGTGAACATGCAGTAATTATTAATCAGTGAACATGAGGTAATATTATCATCAACATGCAGTAATTTTATCTTGAACATGAAGTAATATCATGAACATGCGGTAATACTATCATAAACATGAGATAATATTATCACGAACAAGCAGTAAAATTGTTATGAACATGCGTTAATATTATCAAGAACATACAGTAATATTACCATGAACATGCTGTAATATTATCATGAACATGCGATAATATTATCAAGAACATACGGTAATATTATCATGAACATGTGGTAATATTATCATGAAAATGCTGTAATATCATCATGAACATGTGGTAATATTATCATGAACATGTAGTAATATAATGGACATGCAATAATATATTATTATGAACATGCGGTAATATCATGAAAATGCGATAAAATCATGAAAATGTGGTAGTATTATCATGAAAATGCGATAATATTATCATGAGCATGCCGTAATATTATCGTGAACATGTAGTAATATTATCATGAACATGCGGTAATATTATCATGAAAATGCGGTAATATTATCATGAAAATGCAGTAAAACTATCATGAACATGCTGTAATATTATCCTGAACACTTCGTCGAACCCTACTACAGGCACCCCTTCATGTTGCTCCTCGCTAAATGTTTAATATTCTCAACTATTTATTTCAAATCGTTCTGAATGTTATAAGCGACAAAACGTTATTAAACTAATATTTCTTCCACTTCTACTTTCGTTTAATGTTGCCGTCCATATTTAGATAAAAAGTACTGAAGCCTCCCCCCCCCCCCCTCAAAAACCAATGTGCTGACGGACCCTCGACAATGCAGACTGATTCAGCGTGAACAGAACATACACAGAAGGAACAAATCTGCTTAAACTTTTTCAACTGCAGTGGCATGGAGGACATATATGAAATGAAGGCACAGCAACACGTTGGTTATTTGCAATCACACTCTGATAAACGTAGCCTTATTTTGGCCAAAAGTATAGTGCATACACAGCTGAAGAACTACAGATAAAAACCTGTAGAAAACGTTGGGATGGGGGGAATGGAAATGGGTGGAAGCACAAGCCAAGCAGATGTGGCTGAAGAGACATAAATATTAATAAACGTAAGAGATGAGACTTGTGAGCCACAGTCAGTGGATAACAGCAGAAGATGAGGCTAAAGATCCACAGAGAATAATCGCACAAGAGGCTAATGTGCCACAGAGGATAATCACAGGATGTGAGTTTAAAGAGCCACAGAGAATATTTGCAGAAGATGAGGCTAAAGAGCCACACAGAATATTCGCAGAAGATGAAGCTAAAGAACCACAGAGAATAATAACAGAAGATGCGGCTATAAGCTACAGCGAATAATTGCAGAAGGTGAGGCTAAAGACAAACAGAGAATAATCGCAGAAGCTGCGGCTAAAGAGCCGCAGAGAATAATTGAAGATCGTAGGTTAAACATCCACAGCCTAACCAGCCACAGAGCATAATCACAGAAGATACGAAGATACGAATCACAGAAAATGAGGCTAAAGAGCCTCACAGGATAATCACAGAATATGAGGCTAAAGAGCCACATAGAGCAATCACAGAAAATGAGGCTAAAGAACCACAGAGAATAATCACAGAAGGTGAAGCTAAAAGGACCACACAAAATAATTACAGAAGATGAGGCCAAAACAATATAGAGAGTAATGGCAGAAGATGTGCCTATCAAGCCACGGGGAATAATTGCAGAAGATGAAGCTGAAGAGCCATGGAGAATAAGGGTAGAATATGAGGCTAAGAGCTACAGAAAATAATCATATGAGATGAGGCAAAGAGCAACAAAGAATAACCACAGAAGATGAGGCTAAAGAGCCTCAGAGAATAATCGCATTAGATGAGACTTAAGAGCCTCAGATAGTAATTGCAGAAGATGAGGTTGAAGAACCACACAAAATAATTGCAGAAGGTGAGGCTTAAGAGCCACAGAAAATAATTGCATTAGATGAGGCTATAAAGAGCCACACAGAATAATTGCAGAAGATAAAGGTTGAAGAGCCACCGAGAGTAATGGCAGAAGATGGGGCTAAAAAGCTACAGAGTGTAATCGCAGATGGTAAGGCCTCTGCGGCTATTATTCTCAGTGGCTCTTTAGCC
>JAHWFP010194587.1:54677-70728 GCA_023313725.1 Lithobius niger
AGTCGCAGAAGACAAGGCTAAAGAGCCACTGAGAATAATCACAGAAAAACCTGGCTTACGAGCCACATAGAATAATTGCAGAAGATGAGGCTAAAGAATCGCACATAATACTAATAGCAGAGTAGGCTAAAGAGCCACAGAGAATAATCGCAGAAGGTGAAGCTAAAGAGCCACCGAGAATAATCACAGATAATACGACTATAGGACCACAGAGAATAAACGTCAGCAAAATTATGCTTTAACCGACGTTTATTTAACCTTAATCTAAACTGAATACAAGATTTTATTCATCAACTGTTTTAGTTTAAATTGTGTTCAGTGGGACGTTTTAACATCATGGTAAAGAAAGACTCGTGAGGTCATTCATCAAGTCATCGAACTGCTCAGCAAAAATAAACTGTTCCATTCAGAATTGATGTCACGCATCATATGTTTTAGAACGTACTTCTTGATGTATCGATGAGTAATATGGCGGCCAATGCCACGAAACGAGTGTTTTAAGAACTATTCTCACTATTGCAGCTCACCATCATTTTTGCGATATACTTGCGTTCTCAAGGGAGTTGCTAAGTCGTTTTGAGTTAAATGCCGTATGTGGGGGTCATGGCCCTGGACGATTAAACCAATCACGTTCATGAACAGTGTATCCCTCAGCCACCGCGCAGCATTTTTACGAGTCAGCCAAACAGCCGCCGAATATTTTTCGGCTGCCGCCTGGCCTAACCGCCGAAAAAAATACGACTGAAGCCACACATTTTTAAGTTGTAATGCATTAAAACAACGCTAAACAATCATCAAATTACTTGCAACTTGTCACTAATGGCGAATTGCTCGACTGTCTTATGTTTCATAGTTTTTAAACTCAGTTCTCTTTGCCAGCAATTTATGAGCGCCATGTATTTTTGTGGTTATTCGCATGAATGGTCACTTTCGGTTTCGTTTTCAGATTCAAGTAGTAAATTGCCGGGACACACGCACGAGGTATGGCATGGATTTTATTTAAATGTTGTATTTTGAGGGTAGAGATTTTTTTTTGCCATCACGGATTTCATCAATGTTTTCGTTTGCTAGTTAGTCATCTAGAAATACATTAGTAGATGACTAGCAAATGATTCTTGACATGCCCCTCCCCCCCCCCCAAAAAAACCCAGTAATTTCCTACATTCATCATTTTTTCGTGTGAGCAGCGAGTTTCATCTTTGATACCGTTTGCTTGATCGATTTAGCCGAAAATTAGCCGCCAGCCGACCGAATATTTTGTTGGCCAGTGGTGACCGGAAAATCGGTGGCTAGCCGCAATTTAGCTGAAATTTCTATTAAAGGGACATAAATCCCTGTTGGCTTTCCTGCATGACTCAGTTTTGCGACATTAGTTCAAACGCATGTAAATGTTGCCAACACATTCATTTTCTTGTTTTTTTCTTTCGTGCGAGGTGATTTGGCGACACTAACTCTAACCTGTGTAAATGTTGCCAACTGCAATCTCATCGGGTCGCACGATATACCGGAAGGATTTATGTCCTTTTAAGCCGGCTGGAAATAACAAATTAATGCGGCTGAGGGGCATAGAACACAGAAGGGCATCCCAATCGTTGCCTCCCATGATACAGTCTCTAAGATCCCCTTCTAGGTGTATATTCGGGTCCACGGTCACCACCACGTCTAGAAGAAGGAAAAGTACACTCGTTGCGTACTTGAACCGGTTTAATATGGCCAGGACAAGGAAAAACTTTGCACAAAAACTTTACTTCCACTTCCAGGTTTCACAGACATATAGTACAGGGTTGTCCACAAAATAAAACTGACGACCAAACATTTTCTAAGTCCAACTTTTCTAGTTAGCACCCCTCAGAAGCAGGAGAGGACAGAAATCAAAGCTAGTGAAACGGGAAGATTTCTGTCCTCAATTGGGCCTGAGGGGTGCTAACTAGAAAAGTTGGACTTGGGTCGTCAAGTCTTTTGTGGACCATCCTGTATAGTTCAATCTGTGGGCTTATCGTCTCGACATTCGAGATCGCCACGTAGTCTACGCCAGTTCTAGATGCACACTAGTATCCACTGACAAAACCGGTTTCAGACCAGAAACTGTCACGTAGTCTATGTCTGATCTTAGCTATACGCACTAAATGCTTGAACTTAGTGCAAAACTGTTGGTATGTTACCATGACAGCACGCAGGAACTTCGCCAAACTAACCCGCAGTTGGTGAAAGTTATATACGTCTGAATACAAGGCCGCATCAGACCGCAGAATGAGGCTTCAACTTTTAAAATTCGGGCCCCCAACGGTTTGTCCAAGTCCGATGTGATTGATAAACATCAATCCCCCGAGTTAACGATGGTTAACTCCCCAACCAATCAATTACAAAACCAACTAACTGCCCGACTTCATTAATCAAAGCCGTTGAACTGATGCCAGTGGTATTCTGTGTATACAGCTCCCGGCAGCCGTTGAGAAGTTTCCATTAAGTTTCCATTATGAGTGTACGCTAACGATGCTGTAATTTAAAGGGCTTGGCAAAGATCCGGATGAGGAAACAAAACATGTACACAAACTCGAGCAGGCGAAGGGTCAGTTAAAGGTGTCAGCTCACCATTTCGTTAGCGTTGCCCATATTCTAAACACAGCATCCACGTTCCAGATTCTCCGACATCCAATAGGCTGATATGGGTCACGTGATCTCATTCTAGTTATGAAAATTCGCGGCGCTGCTGCAAAGTGTTGTTCCTTTTTTTTAAATTTACCGCTATTTCCTTTATATCGCTCGAAGATTCTACGGTACTGCATCTAGGGTTTGAAAAGGTGAAAAGGCAGCTTTAAGTTCAAATGAAGAGACGAGTCCTTTAGCTTCGCTTGAACGCTTTAAAACAAACAATCGCTACAATTAGTGGTCGTCTGCAGTGGACACAGCCACTACAATGAATAAAAGACCACAAATTTTACACCAGTAAACACTAAAAGGACACATCAAAGCTAGAAAGTCACTAAAAGTGGCAGATTTCCAGCACATACCTGTTACATGGGAAGGAATAAAGATGGCGGGCGGAAGTGAAAGGAAGGCGGTTGCTCAACCAGCACGGATACCAGCATCAATCACACACCTATACTAGGTAACAAATGCATGCATCACATTTGAACTGTTGATTACAGGCGCAAATATATGTGTACTTTTATCCATTGTAGTTGTTGTATCCACTGAAGACGGCCATGCAGTTGTGTCAGAAATATTTGGGATTGTTTGGTTTTAAAGTTTTCTGCGAAGCTAAAGGACTTGGCCTTTTCATAAAGTTAAAAACTTAAAATAAACACACTTAAAGCCTTAGGTTGAAGTCAAACATGCAAAATTTAAGTCGTGAAGACATAATACGCACGTATATTACAACCGGTTGATCAATACGGTTATTACTTAATTAACTGAACAAAAAACGGCTACGCCGTTTACAAAAAAAAAAAGCATTAGAGCTCGTATCCCCATACTCACAGCTCCGTTGTTATCTCCGTTAGTTTAGTGGAGGAGATGGCCTGTGTGGCAATAGTCTCCACGATTTGTTAATTACCTGTATGTAAATACACTAGCGACGAAAAACTGTCGATCCACCATCTGTAATCGGACCTTATCGGTGCATCATCAGTGACGTAATGAAGGATAAAAGCACCGAAATGTGAATGAATGAATAAAAATCCTGAAAGGTACAACATGTATGCAATACTTCGCAACGTTTCAGGTGAGTATGCGACCCTTTATCAAACGTTACTCAAATAATTTTTTTTTTTAGTAGAAACTCAAGTCATTTTTTAAACCACACAGGAAATAAAACCCAAGCAACGCCAAACGAAACACAAAGCACCAGAAGCACCTAAGACCGGTTTGAAAACCGGGCAATAGGATGACCTACACTCGCAGCCTACCTGTCGACGTAAGATAAAGCGAGGTAAGAAACCTCCGTGTACCCTCGGTGGACCGATGGTACACGGAGGTTTCTTACGTCGATGTAGTGCTTATAGCACTTTAAGAACGTTCGTGTAACCACCTTAACCCACTTTCAAGTCGCTTCATCTCAAACCACTTCGTTACGTCGACGTAAGGAGTTGAAGCGCTTTAACAACCTACGTGTACCCACCTAAAACCCATTTTCTACGGTTGAAAAGAGCGCGCGTAAACGTCGCGAAACTAGGACGGCCACCTGTCACTTCGTTAAAACGAAGTCGAAAGCCAGCTAAGCTGAATGGGGACTTCGGAATAAAGAGGGGTTTGCTTGATGGGGGGGGGGGGGAGTGTAACCACTTCTCTCCTAAAGCGATGTGAGTTCAAGTCGACGTAAGGTAAAGCGACGTAAGATAAAGCGACGTAAGAAACCTCCGTGTACCATCGGTCTAAGCAGGCCGTATGTGGATAGGGAAGAGAAGGGAAGAGGTGAGTGATGCATGAACCACCTGGCTTCCCTTCCCTATTCACAGACGGTCTTCTGAAGCAGGTAGGCTGTGGGTGAGGGTCTTCCTACTGCCCGGTTTTCCAACCGGTCCAGGCCCATCTGGTGCTTTGTGTTTCGTTTGGTGTTGGTTGGGTTTTATTTCCTGTGTGTGTGTTTTAAAAGTTTATACTCAAAATGTTTCTTATTTTAGTTACGCTTGATAAAGGGTCACATACTGACCCGAAACGTTGCGAAATATTGTATGCACGTTATTCCTGTCAGGTTTTTTATTCATTCATTCATCAGTGGCGTCACACTGAGGAATCAGAAACTGCGTCTTTAAGGACAACTTTGATGAGTTATGACGACAGCGCTGAGATGTTCGGTGAGCTTAGAAATGCTCCCATTGTCAACAAACTAGAGTTAAAGCCCTAGCACGTATACGAAAAAATTATCCATACAGTGACTCTTTTTCCCCAATCCGACCATTGCCTTTACATAACAACACACTTAGCAAAATCTGACGGCATCAGACGGTTTGCCCTTTAATAATATCCGTTGGCGTTGCCCTATGAATAATTCAAGCTCTTACGCGGAAAGCTGTAGCAACGTGTCCACATACTTAAGACTGACATTAAACAACGGTAAACCCCTCATCAAGAGTGTGGTGCGTTGGAATATCATGAGCCTTTAAAGAGGTAAGGCTTGTCTTGGTGCGTATGGGAAATCGCGTTTCCGAATTCGACGTTGATTTGTTTGAGTTCTGGAATTTGCATCCGGAATCCGTACTATTAACAATTATCGTTAATGTTCCAATATTGGACTGGCCGCTGTTTGTACCACCGGCCTGAACAAATAAACTACACCCCCCCCCCTCCCCATATCAACTCTAAAATAACACACTAATATACACGTCGCAAATAACGAGAAAAAACGGTATACCTTATATTTCGAAGCAGTACAAAGGAGGTTAAAGGGTATTTTTAAAAAGGGACATCGTATTGGTTCTGCCATTTTATTTATTTTTCATTTATTTTTCTATGAGTTTAACGGAGGGAGGTATGAATAGTGGGAGCTTATGGGCTGGGTTTTTGTTTTCCGTGGGTAAAAAGACCCTATTAGTTGCAAAAAAATAACTTAAGGTCTGAGTTTTTTCCATGGGTGAAAAGACCCTGGAGTTGCAAAAAAAAATGACTTATGGTCTGGGTTTTTGTTTTCCATCGGTAAAAAGACACTGGAGTTCCAAATAAAAAAAAACTTGTGGTCTGGGTTTTCGTTTTCTATAGTCGAAAAGACCAAAGATGGTGGGGGTCCAAAGATGGCTTATGGCCTGGGTTTTTGTTTTCCATGGATAAAACGACCCTAGGGCTCCAAAAAAATTATTTATGGTGTGGGTTTTTGCTTTCCATGGGTAAAAATTTATTGCTCGCAAAATAATTGATTTATGGTCTGGATGGGTGAAAACCGAAGGGAAGGAAAAGCTCGAAGTGATCGATCCCTGGGGTTTTGAGCAGGAAACCCAAGAAAGTATGCAGGGATGGATGATGTCACTAAATCTGACATCGCCCCCCCCCCCCCCGCTCCCCTCCTCCCAAATAAAAAGAATTCTAGACCATATGTATTTTCTTTTTTTTTAGGTGTTTATAGATTTATTTTGCAGTTTACAATCTGTATTCCTGTCGTATCTGCTTTTGTAATCCGGGACGGTGCGTTGTTTGTGTTTTATTAAGAGAATTTGATGTTAGTCATTTTAGTGGGGCTACCCGCCGCCCTTCCCCGCCCGTATAGCACGGCCCAGCGAGTATGTGCGTATAAACCAGTATTGTTGAAATTCCATGACGTTCCATGAAGCAAACATCTAGAAGTCCTTCCCTTCGACTTGTTGTACAAGAACATAGCTCGCTTCTTTAGGCTTTACGAAAATTCCCTCAAAATCCGCGGGGTTCGACCTTCCTTGGGTTATCCTTTCCCCGGGTTTACTTAACCCTAACAGCAAGTATCGTCCATAAGTGTCTAATCTAATCTTGGCCTTTACGATTCTAGGCGGACTTGTCAGGGTTGATCTCCCATTCTTTGATTTTGCACCTCGCTTGATGTGCACCCGGAGTCGTGACTGGAAACTGGCTTTCCCCATGTCGTATTTGGACCGTCGTCATAACTTCTTTTCAGTCCGGGTAGTCCGGGTATTTGGATCTCCCTCCCTTGCCGGGTTTCGCCGTCAAGCAATCCCTTGAGTGGCATTTAAACCATGCGCAATGACTGTTTGCCGTGACGTCACCATGAGTTAGCCAATGACGAACGAGAACAACGGCTGTTTGGCCGTCTGATTGGACTAGCCCAGTCACGTGGTATGCACGTCACAGCAAACAGCCATGGCGCGTGGTATAAAGCGCCTCTTACGATTAGTTACCTTTTTGATCACCTCTTCGTAGTCTAGGAGCAGTGTTAGTGGGTCCAGCCCCCTTTTGTCATCTTTCCACGTCTGTGGTAAATTTGTTTATTATTATTACTATCAGTCGATGCGATTGACATGGCTAATAGGGTTAACCTTGGCGGCCTTTCCCTGGATGAATGATCTCACTACCTTCAAAGGCCGACCCTTTTTTGGAAACTTGGTGGCTTCTCTTATGCCAAAATTTGGTTTTGGATGAATTTAGTCGACTTTGAACACTGAAGCCAACACGATTGTATTGCTACGAAATAAGTAAGAATTTATAGGGTTGGGAGGAGAATTAGTAACTCTTAGAAAATCCCTATTATTGTTTGACGCGCACCCAGCGTAAGTCATAGCACCAGAAGGAGAGAGGGACAATTTTGCTAGGTAAATCCCATCGGAAGTTCCTAGGATCTTTTACATGCCACAGTCGACATGAGCATGAGGCATCACAGGGTCCTTCTCTTCCCGAAAAATACCAGGGGTTGTTGAGGCCGGTCTCGAACCTGGGACCTCTGGGACACGAGACGATCATGCTAACCATCAGGCCACCTTGCCCCATTTGTCCCACCTAAAAAGTCCCTATTGAAACGTGTTACACTCATTCCTAATAGTTCCATTCGAGTTTTCAGAGGGTTCCACGCGTTCCAATTGGCCACTTTTGCTCATTTTTCTGCCCAAATCTAAAATAAACTAAATAAGAACTAAGCTAAACTAAATAATAATTATATGCAGGCTAGTTTCGTTTAATCTAGTTTAATTTTAGGCTGAAAACTGAGTAGAATTCCCACATAACACTCATCACGCCCACTATAAACTTAGACGGAACTAATAGGAATGAACTTAAGACGTTTCAGTAGGTTGGTCTCAGTCACAAATTCTCCTCTCCAACCCTATCAATTCTTGATATATGGTAAAAACCATTAGAAGAAATATCCTAGAGGGTTAACAATGGATTCGTCACCAACAATTTAGTTGCGCGATTCCAACACAGCGCCAGTAGAGCGAGCGAAGCGAGAGATACAGGCTAGGTATTAAAGGGTTTGATACCTACTCGCCAGCCCTTCATAACACTAGTGTTGGCTGCAGAATCCTCGAAGAAGTTCCCTCCCATGTAATCAATTACGGGAAGCTACCTCCAGTGCGAAAGCGCGTTGCAGCGGACAACCATGTACGAGCTACCTTGTTTCATATTTTGTTTGGCGTTTCCCGGCAAATATGTTGTTTCAATAATATCGTAAAATAAATAACTTAATATTTGCCTTTCTCTTTGGAACTGACGTCCGTTTCGATCGAAAGTCCAGCGAGTACACAATCTTCAGTGTCAGCTCAAATGCAATACCATCGATTTATTCGTTCAATCTTGAAGATGTATTAAAGTCTGCTGCAAGGTCGATCCACCTGGACGAAAATCAACTGCGAGATTTTTTGTGGTATTCCCGGGACTGATGACGTCAACGCCTAACCTAGGCCAGTGCTCAGCTATACAGCGTCCTAGAAAACCCGAAAATCCGTTAAGAGACCGGTCATTATGTGTCGCTGGGGGAGGAGGGAAGAAGGGGGAGGTTTGGACAATTTTTTTACACGATACAAAAAATGCTGACCCCCCCTCCCCCCCCCCTCCCCATGACTGGCCGTGGAAAAATTATGCTTCCCCCTATTCCCATAAGGTATGCATCAACAAAACATGGACATTGAGGCATGCCAGATGTTAAACCTTTGACATTTTAAATTACTTCAAAATGCAAAACATTTTCAGTTTAGATGCACTTGATGAGCTATAAGAGTTCAAATATGTACTACCTTATACACAAAGCTCATTTACTGTTATGCATTATCCCTTCCATAATATACGCAATAAAAAGTTTCATAATTAACAGTCACACACTTTCCCCAAAAGAAAAAAGCAAACAAGTCATTTTGCTGCGAATTTCGGTAGTTTATGTCTGACTAGCATCGTACCCGACTTCGCCCGGGGATTTGTTTGACCCGTGGTTGTTTCCCAGTATTTGCTCGGTGCTGCCTGATCGTTCACTGCAACAGTAAATTTTTCTTTGTGTAACACTCCCCCTTTCCGTCAATCTTCTCCTTCCGCAAAGCAATATCGTAATCAAATAGTGGCTTTAACATAAGCACTGCCCCACCAACGGGCATTCCCCGTTCAGGCCCTTCCCCACTCCTATTATCGTGCGAAAAATAACTGTCCTTCATCCATGACGTCATTTAAGACATGCCTTTGCGATGACCGCGCAAAGCAAATTGTTAGTCGAGGTAGCAATGTGCCAATTTCAACTTCTTTTCAGGGCAACAACATCCCAGTTTCACCGTGAAGCCAAAGAATTGACACACTCGCACGTTTTCATTGTTCCCCTTCCGGGGGTCGTCGTTGCGGTTGCTTCATTTCTGCTATGAGACTTTTGGTTTATAATGTAAGATAGTGCACTTTTAGATTGTAAACTACTAGCCTACTACAAAGCTTCTACCTTCATTATACGGTGCTGCATGAACAACAAGAAGCACCAAAAAATGTCAGTGCACATATTTGAAATACGTGAAATACGAAGAAACAACCCCCCCCTTCCCCAGACTTGAAGGGTGATCTACGCAGTCTCGTGCATGAGTTGGTTGAGACTGTTCACCGTTGGTGAAACTAAGAGAAGAGTTAGCAAACTTGAGACCAGGTGAGATCCTACTCTCATTTGATGTAAAAGGTCTATTGCCGGCTTGTCGTACACTTCCACCTTCAAAAAAAAAGTAAACAAATATTCGCGGGGGGCGGGCCCGGCCGCAGACAAAATATTGGGCCCCCCCCCCCTTCCAGATAGGCTAAAAAAATGCTCCCCCCCACGTTTTGCTCCACCCTCCGTCCCCGTAGTCAGAAATACTTAAATAGCAATGAATTAATTGGAACAGCTTATGGTAAAAGAAATTTTTTTTTAATAGCCCCTAAGAACGTTAATTCCAGTGGCGATCCCATTCAAGACGCCCGGGCCAGTCCACCCTGTTGAAAAGTGCATCCTTGCTTCCTTTGTATTAAATGTTGTATTTCCGGTGTGCTACGGTTTTGCTGTATAGGTACAATCATTTCAAACCGAGGAGGGAGGGCAGATAATGTGAGGAATTGCTCCTCAGAGGAGCAGTTCCTCCCCAATCTCCCCGCCCAAGAAACAACTTCCTTTCTCTCTTCCCCATGACCATGAAGAATGAAATACGATAACTTTCAAATTTGCTCCCTTCTCCCTTTACCGGATGTACGATAAAAATCCTGTTATGGAAATTATAACGTTTGGCGCAATTGAGGAAGTGGGGAAGTAGATGAAGTTCCTCAATCGTCAGTTTTGCTTGAAGGGGGAAGGGGTAGGATAATCACCCCTGTATGTTGCATTCTTTATGCAAACAACATAACGCACTTTAATTTTTAAGTAAAAAGAAGTGTTTGATTGCGTACGATGGTCCATATGCTACGTTAATGACCAGCCAATTTCCTATTTTTTTTTCTGCAGCAAAACGATCTTAACTGACGTATGAAAGATAAAGTTCCCTAGTTCTCTCTCTGAAGTTATCGTAGAATGATTTTGGAATATTTTGCCCTTATTTACCGTGTTATCTTCAAAGAGCAATGGAGTAAAAAGCACGGTAACAGATAATGTGAAGGCAAACCAAGCAGTGCTACATAAAAATACAAAGACCGTTTCGAAAATTATCAATTTTCGTCTTCAGGTTAGCAATCAAATTAAATCATGGCAAAAGCCACGTCGCAAGCATCCCAACGGAGCAGGTGGGTCGTTGCTTTTCGGCTGCCATTTCTGCCTCTTTTGTGGAGAGAAATTGGTGGTTTTTATCCGTTTTAAATGACTGTTTTATGCTTTTAATATAGGTTGACTTTTAGTGGCTTTTGCCATGCTTTAATTTTATTGCTAACCTGAAGACGAAAATTGATAATTTTTCGAAACGTTGTTTGTATTTTTATGTAGCACTGCTTGGTTTGCCTTCACATAATCTTCAAAGAGCTGCTTTCTGAGGTCGTCGTCGAACCAGGAAAATGTCCCGGGGATCCGTGCGCGGGGTGTATTATGCACTAACCCGTGGATGGCTAAGCGTAATCGCCGTGTTAAATGTCGAGTTAATACTACACAATTGTTACATTCAATAATATTCCGAGCATTTCCACCGGTTCTACACTGCCTGCTTGACTATCACGCGTTGTTGTTTGTTCGACATAAAGATTCAAATTGTCACTACGCGAATTATTGTAGTGGGATTGTCACGAGTGTCGGTTCGTGCTCCTTAAAGACAAACAACAATAACAACAACAAAACAAGCCACCATTGTTGTTTCTCCTTTTCAGCCAGGACGGAGAAACAACAGTAAGGTTAAGCTCGTTAATAAATCAAATCAAATCAAATCAAATCAGTCAGGACTTGATGGGGAAAGGGGGGGAGCAGCCGTGGTTTCAGTGTCGTGAGGTGACGCTTTCTCCCCTGCCGCCTCCTCGCTGGGACCGTTGTCCTTAGAGAGCGAGGCTGCAATGCGGATGGACGCACGACGTGTGCGATCTCCTGTCCGCCGGGCCAGAGAATGTAAGATTAATGAATCCCGGGGAATAAATCTGTTGGTGATTGTGAACTCGAGTTCGACTGAGTTAATACGTGGCTAGAAACCCCAGTCCGGGGGTAAATCCCGACGGTTACACAGAAAGGTTACACAGAATGGCCGAAAAGTAACTTAATAGAGCAGTGACATTTGCCGCCATATTGGCACCAAATTGGCACCAGTATGGGTTTTGGAGGGCATAACTACAAGGTGCACTACATAAAAATGGAGGGAAAAACAACGGAAGAGCGGATGTCTTAGGCTTAAAATAACGTTGTTTTCTCCAACAACAAAAATCGCGCGTTTTAGGTCTAAGAAATCACTCTTCACAGCATCGGCTTCAGTACGACGCCTTCTGTTTCTCTCTACAGTGCCCCTTGCAGCTAACCCATTAAGGCTCCAGCATAGAGTTATATACAATAATACTACGTCGTGTCATTGCTCTATACCTTACTGCCGAGGTCACGGAATTTCTTGAAAAATGGGCAATTCTGCTTACGAGACTAATCTTATTGTTGCCTCCGTTATATTTCTATCATCAAGGACCACGCTAGCGGTCCGCCGGCCAAGTTCAATAATTGTCACACTTCATTGTAAGAAAGTCATTATTTAACTCGTGTACTTTACCTTGTGATTTCTTCTTTATTTTTGTAATAATTTTTTACAATCTGTAATTATTTTTAGAGTTTGACGTTTTCATTAGATATCAACAATTATTGTGCAAGACTTGGAAGAATGTTGAGTTTATTCTTACGTGTTTCACAGCGAAGACTGCCGCGTCATTAGGACTCGAACGGCTATTTGAATGGTAATTCTTTGAAACGAGGACACGATGAAATAATGCAAGACTACAAAAGCCGTGCAATTACGCAATCGGAACTGTAATCCCATCGATGTATTCTTCCGCGGTCACGATGCCGGCGTGCCACTTCGAATAATGTAGCCAACCTACAGTTTTTCTATCTCGAGTGGTTGCTATAGTAACGGTGCGATGATCTCAGTCACCGGTCACCTCTCGTCCACCTAGGGATTAAAATCAGTTTAGGGACGTAGCTCGATCGATCTGTTGTTGCTCCAAAATGGATAAAGATAGTTCACGCTTAGATTAGCAGGATGATGAAAGAGTTCTCGTGGACAACTTACTGAAATCACGTTTATATGTTAGTTTTGTCTCGTTCAATTAGTCTCATTTCTTTATTTCCTAACCGTTATTATTTTTTTAAATCATTCTTTTTGCTGATACTACCCCCGGCTTTAAAACAAGGACGATCACCCAGCGGGGATTTACGGTGACTGTAGGAGGGATCGCGTAAGTAAACTCACCAACTCACTATGAATCCAAAAGTTCAACTCCACAACACGATTTTTTCACAGCAGATTTTTCGCAGTCACAACAAACAAGCCACAAAATTTTCACTTTCAGATCTTCCCTCTACTGTTTACCAACCAACAGATAAGTTTTGACACACTTAAGACTTAGAAGTCCCTATGTAAATAAGTAAGTAAGTTAGTTTATTCATCCGACACAAATTACAAAATTAAGCACAAAAGCAAACACTCATTCCACAAGAGCTGATGCTCGCGTGTGGTTTGACAGCAGCAGACAAAGAAAAACAATTAAACTGGCAAGCAAAATCAAAGGTTAGGTACCAAAAATAAACGTCGAAATAAACAAAAAATACATCAAGATAAATATACAAATACAACAAATTTATGAAAAGGGAGATAAATGCAGAATACAAAGAGGAGTGAACTATGTAAATACTCGAGTTAAGCAAAAACAAACAAAATTTAGTCAAATACTTAGTAATAAATTGCAAAGCCAAAAATAAGAAATAAAGACACAAAAAGCTGCAAAACATCAAAGTTTGCAAGAAAGGTAATATTACGTTCAGCTCACCACAATGCTAAACAGGCTTTCTACACTATTTTTGTCCAAGTTCATCAACCACCCAAACAGATGTTTCTGAAACGAGTGCTGGTTAGTAATTTCTTTGATGTTAACAGGCAGTTTATTCAGCGTAAAATTTTCTGCCAAGGTATATTTTACATTTGTGTAGTCGTTCTTTAGAAACTTTTGGTTGCATAACGTAAAAACGTGATTCATTCCCAGTGTGATAATTCGTGACAAGGCGAGTGGAAAGGTGAGAACCTTTTTTTCCAAAAATTGAACAAAGTTCTGAACACGTACAGGTGACGATTAGGCAGGATATTGAGCTGTTGATAAATTGGCAAAGAGTGATCCCATTGGTTTTTAAATGTCATCACTCTAACTATTTTGTTTTGAAGCTTGATGACTGGATCTAAGGCATTCATGTTAAGTGCCACCCAACAGATGAGTGAATACTGCAAGATAGACTGACTGCCCCAAAGCGTAATACATCATTTTGAAAAAATGTTGCGGAAAAAGTGGATAAATTGGGAAATAGGCTAACCAATTGCTTGAAAAACGATCGTATGGTTGTTAAAATCGCCCTGAAGTGCGGAGTCCTTGTGAAAAAAACAAGTTTACCAAATACCAAGACTCCCTGAAAATTATCGAAATAGCTCCCACCTCTCTCACGATACACGTGGATGCGTTTTCGCAAATAACATTCATTGGCTCTCTGGAGTTGGTGAGATAAACAAGCTAAAATTAATGAAGAGGAAATTAAATTAGTGACACCTAATCTGCGGTTCTTCTGCATAGAATACCGCCTGAAAGGGCAACAGGAAGCTCTGAAGGTTGTCTGGAACTTGGCTTCACTTTCCGCAGCCAAAGAAAAGTACCATGAGCTACTGAAAAGCAGAAGAAATGTTTTTTTAATCCTTAAAGCACGTCAGAACTGCCCGTTAATAGTGATTATTTTTTTTATTACAACTCATTTTAAAATTCGTTCTAAACTTTATTCCTCCGTGATCTGTACTGCTAGCAAGGCGTCGATAAAAAATTAAAATGGACTGCTGTAATCTAAGAAGCTTTCCTACAGGGCAGTGACACAACGTTGTATTATCGTATATAACACTATGCTGGAGCCAGTAACTGGGATAGCTGCAAGGGTCACTGGAGGGAGAAAAGAAGGGCGTCTTACTGAAAACAATGCTGTTAAGAGTGGATTTCTTAGGCCTATAATGCGCGATTTTTGTCGATTTGTTGGCAGTTGCTGACATTTTTAAGCAAGTGAAATCTTTATTTTCCAATTACAACCTAGCAGCATAAGGGATTGGAGAAAACAACGTTTTTTTAAACCTATGAAATCCGCTCTCAAGGCACTGCCTTGACTAGAAGTGCCGTTGTTTAACCCTCCATTTTAACCTAGTGCCCCTTGCAGTTATCTCTCTTGTAGCCAATATGACGTCACATGACGCTGCTCTATACACTTTTGCGAGAGGGTGAGTAAATTTGAAGCAGTTGCCATCAGACTGAGCAAGACCTCACAAGCACGTGATAAGCACAGCAATTTAATTTTCAACGCAAATGTCGGCGTCTTGTTCACAAATAACAGAAAAATGGTGAAACAGGGACCCGCCCTCAACCGACCTACAAGGTTGTGGCCATCTTGGTTAGAGACGTCATGTATCTGACGACACTTATTAATATGGCCCCAATCTTGTAGGTTGGTTGAGGGAGGGTCCCTGATTTGCTGTTATTTGTGAAGAAGATGCCAACATTTCCGTTGAAAATTAAATCACAGTGCTTTTATCATGTGCTTATGAGCTCTTGTTTAGTGCGAGGGTAACCGCTTCACATTTTAAACTTTCCTACTACGCCAAGTAGGTAAATAATTGCTGCTGATATCTAATAAAACAACTTGGGAGCTGCCTTCACAGTCGCTTATGGCGTTAGCTAAAAGTAGTAATCAGCGGCAAAAACATTAATTTGCCGGCCCTTGGGGAGGTGGGGGTGGTTTCGGCTGACATTTGTTTCTTTTACCTAGAAAAACCTACATTACCTGTGAATTTTGACATTCTTTCTTCGAAGTGCTGGAGTTTACCTTGAGGTTTTCCGGTTGTTTGCAGCCGCCAGCTCGTTAACCCAATTACGCATGCGTGGGCGCATCCCTCTTGGTATAAAAGTTGCGTTAGCGCGAAAGTCAGGCATTATTTTTCCTCTCGGTGTATAAGGTAGTAACTCAAGAAGGGAGGTAGGGTGGGTTAGGTAATGTACGTTTTCCTAGGCAAAAGAAACAAATTTCAGCCGTCCTTCCCCCCCCCCCCTCCTCTGGGTCGGCAAATTAATGTTTCTTATTGCAGCTGGAAAATAAACATTACCTGTGAATTTTGGAATTCACAGTCAGACCTCATCTAGACACACGCTAGTGTGTCGCGCCAAGTTAGGCAACAAACATCACAACAAACATCACATCAATTTCAATTGTAGAGGTTGTAAACCATAGCGCGACGCCATAGCGTCAATGTCTAATATCCTGAAGCATAGTTTAGCACATTTCAGGTACTTGGGGAAAAATAATAATGCGGTACAAAAGCTTAAATAGTGTTGAAATCGAGAGCAATAACCATCTGAGAAAAAATAAAACTGGAACATAGTTGTGGACGGTCGAAGATGCGGAGATTGTCCACAGTTTATGTGCCGTAACTCTGATGTTTTCGTCTACTTAATTGATGTCCTTTTT
>JAHWFP010194587.1:72218-84048 GCA_023313725.1 Lithobius niger
TAGAAAATAGAACAAATAGTTTAGAATGACGGTCAAACAACAAAACTTGAGATTTAGAGCCCCTAACTCCGAAACTACTTTGCCAATTTTGATCATTTGCAGAAAAGCACGATAACAGCCAAATATCTAAAAAAAAAAAATGAGCTGTAAACCAGATATACACTATAATAGGGCGAATCAGGGGGTAAATAGTTTGGTCTGTATCGTGAATTGTGCAAATTGCCTGAATCCTAAGAAAAGCACTAGTTTACCGATTCCAGCTCAGACCTATACATGTCCAGTCTGGTCCAGTGGATTTTCATAAATATTGGCATGTGTGGTTACTAATCGCGTTACTAATCCTACAAGGCCAGTAAGTCTAATTTTGTTTTAAAATAGTAAAGAAATGATACATAAGAGGCATCAACATTTATTACTTTAACATGGGAAGCTAAGTTCAAACTTTGAAGACAGTTACTAATGCATACTTCCGATTGTGGTCCCTTGTTTCTCATCCAATTTCCTGTTGCATAAAAATGGTAGAAGTGCAGAACCACAACCTATAATTTTGGTCACGAGCTTAATTTCATTAAATGCGTAACCCTTTTCCATAAAAGGATAATACGTAATGCAATATAATGGTAATGTAACCGGTTTGGCACAGCAGCGTCCGATATTTGGTCGGCGGCGGCGGCGGCGGCGGCGGCGGCGTGGCGTGGAGGCGAACACCTCTGGCATCAAGTGCTACATCTTCCTTCTATTCCCTTGCAACAAGGTCCTTTTCTTCGTCTGTGTCAAATCGGTTAAGTCGAGAGAGTTGTCCAAACCACGTGCTTTTTTTTTTTTATCTGATTCCTAGACGTCAGTATTGATTCGTGACGTCAGACAATCATCTTGAAGAAAATGGAATTTTCTAGAGCCCACTTTTCTTTCGTGTAGCTGTCACTAGATAGCGCATTATAGTTCCATTACCCAGAAAATCGTAAAATTATAATTCTTGGTATCCAAGATCCAGAGTTAGAACCCAAACGTCGAGTCGGATAAAAGCAAGAATTTTCGTTATCCCACGAAAGAGGCTACACACTTTTAACTGTGTGTACACATGTATTTGTGTATTAACAAAATAAGGCGCTGAAGTCTAATTATTCTACCCTTTGTAATGATAACCGTTTATTTTGCGGTGAATAAGCAAATCTAAAACCAAATCCATAAATTGTAAACAAGAAGACCGGCCACGTTTCAGCCATTAAACGTCTGTGATGCCAAAAACGAGACAGGTTTCCACTCATAAGATAAACAATGCAGTTTAAAATCTTGGCGCATTGCTACGTATTTGCCTTTTTTTTCTCTTTTAAACTTGTATGGTTCGGTAATTGTTTTACTTTTTCGATTAAGCGTATGCAGTGAACGTTATCATATCAATATTAAAATTTTCGGCACATAATTTGTTGTTTGGATTACGTATAGCGGTAGGACCTCGGCCTTTGAATTCCAAGGTCGTGGGTTAAAGGCCGTGGGTCCTGATCGGGACCGTTTACAAGCAAGCGAATTTTTGGAATCTAATAAGTCGGTGTATTAAGACAAATTATTCCTTCATGCCTCATACCGTCTCGTGCAGGACTTTGGTGTCGCCTCACAGACTTGAGGAAGAACAATAACTTTGCATGCCGACTTGTGTTTGACGTAACCCAGCTATGGCGACCATTGCCATGTTGCGAAGGGAAGAAAAGAGTAACGTGTTACCAGCCATACGGGAACTTCGTCCGTTATAACGTCGTGTCACAGTTAGCGTCAGAATGTCTAAGCGTGCCAAATTTAATATGCGTGGGATGTGACGTGTAGTCTCCAGTTTTCGCCGGTAATACCCTGAACGCAAGGACATTTTTTGGAGCTCGATAATTTGGCGCCCATTAAACTCGTGAATGCTTGTGTTGACTAATTATTAAGATCTCGAGCATGAAGTGGCGAGGGAGCTTATTGCCAACACATGTGAGTTTCAGGGAGCAAAAAATTGAGTGTTCCAAATAGACCGATAACTACCCTTGCACTCGGGATGTTACCTATGAAAACTGAGGGCTACATATACCCCACGCATATTAAGTTTGGCACGATTAGACAGTCTAACAATAGCTGTGACACGACATTATAACGGAAGAAGCTACTGTAGGGCCGATAATGTGTGACCCGTAAAAGAGGTATTTAATCAGAGTAACTTGTGAGAATTATTCTGTCAGTTAATTAATATATCAATTACAAATATTTATGGGCGTATGTAAGAATTTCAACACTTCGTATTTATGTTGTTATGCTTTTATTAATTTGTTAGCGAGTCTTTTAGTTGTGGCTTACGTGACGTAGCCTCTCACTTTCGTTTTCAGTTTTGTTTCGTTTTCTATTACGCGTCAGGTAGCAGACGTTCTCAGATTACAGTATATCTCTGTTGAAACTACCAAAGCATGTTCTGAACTATTTAATTCACGCATTACTGAAATTATCCTAAATGTTTACGTAACATTTAAATTAGCTATACGTTTTAACATCCATATTTTTCATTTATTCGTATTTATTTGTATTTATCTAATCGCGAGCGTTTTTGTCGGTGCGCTATTGGAGTTCCGTCTAAGCTACTTCCGTTTGCTCCGCGTTATCTTGGTTACTATGGAAAGGAATACGATTTTGACTAAAACAGGGTTAACATCTATCACGTGATCATTAATCGACTGAAGATGCATTAAGTCTTCTTGGCAATACTAAGTATGCCAATCTGGGCATTGTGTGATGCCAACTAGTTGTGATTCCTGCTTATCAGTAATGCACAAGAGCGCTTATCACTTACGTGGCCAGTAAACTACCCGGCCCGACCTACAAGAATATTAAGCGGGTACACAAAATGGCCGCCACGACTGGTCCATTTCGTCCAGGTCTATTCGGGAATTGGCCAAGCTAATCCGCTGCCAATCGCATCTTTGTGTGGTGAGTCGCGACATCTATTGGTAGCTAGATGGCGGCTTTTAAAATAATAATTTTAATTTTTGTATAGATTTGCGCTACAAATTTGTATTATCAATAAATGTATTTTTAAATAGTTTTTTTTTTTTAAAGTTATCACTCAGCCGCAGTTAAGCTATTTCTCTGCACTTGGGGAAAAAAATAAACGTTCGTGTTTCCAGAAAGTGTCGCAAGGGAAGAAACGTTGGCATTTTGTACTGTTGGTGTCGCCCTCGGTTGGCAGAAAGCGGCAACAGAACAAATCAATCGCTTAAGTGGCGTTTTCGGCGGCTATATTGCCCACCCCAGTCACGTATGCTATTTTTTATCCAAGATATGGCCGGTACTGTATAGTAGAGTCCTGAACACCCGCTTGGTAGACCATTCAGAGTTCTGACCAGAATAAGCGGGCTGTGATTGGCTGATACGTCAATAATATGCCTTTCTCATTAGCTAAATAAAAAAGAGGGAGATTTCCCTACTTCTGAACACACATTATTGACTGTTTTCGTTGCGAGACGGCAGAACTAAAATCACCGCCATGTTGGGATTGCAGATGGTTTCTAGCTTCTAGTTGCGAGAATGCAAAGGCGAGTCGTTGAATAAACACGCTCTAAAGTTCAGTGACGAATTTTTTGCTGCTTTCAACTATGCATCACGAAAGAAGTTAGATTGTATGAGAAAGGCGTTTTTAAACATCTACGGAAAAATGGCTGTAGATTGCACAAAAAAATCTGTAGATTTGTAGATTTTTTTGTGCAAGCTGCAGCCATTTTTGCCAAAATTCTAAACATTTTTGTTCTCATGCGGCAACACTGCCTCATCGTAGTGAAAAAATTTGCACAGCTATTTTTTTTTTTGGGGGGGGGGGAACACCGTTGCCTGCTAGTCCCAATGGTGAGGAATACTGCAGAAAAGGTTGGGAACCACTGATCTATCACCAGATCACCACCATACCGCCTTGGTCACTGACACGTAACTCATTAAATTCTAAATTGAGTTGGTTACTCTTAGCACGGGATTTTAAAGGGTAAATAAGGTGATTTACACTTATTTACACTTATCTGTACTTATTTACACTTATCTACATTTATTTACACTTATCTGCACCTATTTGCACTAATCTGCACTTATTTAATCTTATCTACACGTATTTACATGTGTTTAAACATCTACACTTATTTACACTCATTTAAACTTATTTACTTATTTGCACTTATCTGCACTTATTTACAGTTATTTGCACTTATCTACACTTATTTACACTTATTTGCATTATCTACACTTATTTACACTTATTTACACTCATCTAAACTTATTTATTACAATAATAGATATTTTTTAAAATCTTAAATATAGAGAGAACATTTAAAATTCGTTTCATATAGCATTTTATACAATAAAAAGCAATAATTTGAGATTTAACAGTTTTAGTAATATTACTTGCCACTTCTAGATGGCGTTGTTAGCGAAGTGTTAACCTGACTGCAGTTTAAATTACTTCTACATTATTCAGACGTCAAATTTTTTATTTTTTCAAACATTCTTCTTAGGGGAAAAAATTAATAATATGCGCGTACAAGTTAAATCAGCGAATACACTAGGGGTCGGACGAATAGGGAAAAAATACATTCGAATATTCGTAAAAACCTAACCCATACAAGATCAACATGATCTTCAGGATGCTTGATGAATAAAATTTAATTTTTGTTTAAAAAAAAATATTCGAATATTCGTTAGATTTTTTTCCCATGTATAGCCCCACCCACCCAACAAAATCCGTTTTTCGTTAAATGTTTTAGGGAGCACTGCTGTGCGCATTCGTTATCTCCACAGCACATAGTCTTCCACAGTCTTCCAAGAGAGAGATTAGGGGTTTGAATAACATCTCTGTAATGTGTGGTGCAGTGGCAACCTGGACCACTGCACTGTGACTGAGGTTGGCGCTAATGACCAAGTTGTCGACGCGCCATTAAGCCTCAATTTCCCCCCCCCCCCCCCCCAAGAGAGAACGAAAAAAGGAAGGAGACGTAGTACGGACTGGCTGGGACTCGAGAGAAGCCCACAGGAAAACTTAAAAAAACCAACTGAAAAATATTTTTTAAAAACGTAAAATTACATAGAAATTTTATTTTGCGAATATTCGAATAGAATCTATATAATATATAAATCGCTTAGGTTGGGCAAGCAAATTCATCATTATTATGCACGGGAGGGGAAGCAGGGATGGGATATTCAGACCACACAATAGGGGAATCCGCGTCCGGGGGGAGGGGGGGGGGGGCAGGCGGTGCGGGACGGGAAAGGGGTTACCAGGTAGGGGAATGGGGGAAATCTGACCAGACTATGGCAGAATGTAAGTGGTTAGGCAGCAGAGAAGTCCGGAGAAGGAGGCAGGGGGCAGTCGGCACCCTTTTTATTCCGTACTGGCCACTACAGTATTTCGCTCAGGTATGCGGGAACTGGCTAGACCGCGTATGTTACGCCAGGAGGACAGCTAGTATATCATATTCGAATATGTTTTTAACGAACGAATATTCAAATATTCGTCCGGCCCTAGAATACATTTTGCTAACAATCGCATCTAGGGGTAAATCTCGAATTGGCAAAATCTCGAATTGGTAAAATATAAAATTAATTTTTTTTTTTCATTTCGGTAAATCTCACATATTTTTGGAATGAAGCGAGGACTTCGTTTATGAATCCACGCCAATGCAACTATTGTACCCACATCACGAATAACCACTGCATCGATTAACACCAGATTTTGTACATTGATAGCGTTATACCGCGAGGTGGTTTTAACAAAGAAAATTTCAATAAAATCGGACATGTTGTGGAGGAATAATCAAGGTGACAAAATGCGCAGGTGGTGTGAGCTGCTCACCTATTTGCTCACCAGTAGTTTGCGAAGCGCGAAAATCTGCCTCATCGTTATTAAACATCAAGATGGAGGTCACGCACGCTCAAATTTCTGCCAGCATTAATGCTCAACTGGATTCCAAATTTTGATACTTTCCAACAAAAATTCTTAAAATTTGCGAGTGCTTTATCTGCTGAAAAACCAAAATCGGAAAACTCATCGTCGCAACCGTCGTCGACGCCATCCAGCGACGCGCTACGAACGCAAATGGGCAAAGAAACAAGATGCGATGACGAAACGAAAACATGAGCCACAAGGCTGTCTTCAATTCAAGACGGGTTGTCTGATATCGCTTAGCGCCATTTTGTCAACATGTAACTGATGACGCCCTATCTTCTTACATTATAAACCAAAGTCTCATAGCAGAAATGAAGCAACCGCAACGACCCCCGGAAGGGGAACAATGAAAACGTGCGAGTGTGTCAATTCTTTGGCTTGAAGTTGAAACTGGGACGTTGTTGCCCTGAAAAGAAGTTGAAATTGGCACATTGTTGCCTCGAATAACAATTTGCTCTAACAATTATCCTTCTAACCAAACACCGTGGTAATCTCAAGGGCAAGTATTACATGACGTCATGCACAACTACGTATAGCAAAGAGGAGGAAGGGAAGGAAACCAAGAGGAGAGGCAGAGGACGGGATAAAAGGAAGAGGGGAGGGAGAGAATTGGTGGAAAGGGAGAGTGTTACACAAACAAAAATCGACTGTTGCAGTGAACGATCAGGCAGCACCGAGCAAATACTGGGAAACAACCACGGGTCAAACAAATCCCCGGGCGAAGTCGGGTACGATGCTAGTTTATTTTATAAAATGTTGTATGCAACGGATATTAATTCTGCTTTTTGCATTTAAGAGTTTAAAAAATCCTATTATTTGTAATACATAAATGTAAATCACCTTGTTTATTAAACTTATTGACTTTTTTTTTCGTATTGCGATATTGAGAACATTTTTTGTTTCAACAAATTTGTGCAACAGATTCCAATCGTTCTTTTTTACGTAGGAACGTAAAATAAGGGAATTGCGATTGTCATCAATGAACAAGCACAACAGCACCTAAACAGATTTTCTCAATTTTCTCAATTATACATTTGATTATATTAATTAAAAATCATCAATATTTTATCCGTGTTCATTTTAACAAGTGAATATTCAATCATACATGACCCCCCTTTTTTACGGCACACTTGACGTTTTTGTTTGTAACAAGTTTTGTTTTGGGGTAGATAACTTCTATAATTGCTAACCATCCCGTATTTTCCCTGAATGTGGAATGCGCTAACTAACAAACCCGTTCGATGCCCTCAAATCCCTCGACCTGTGGCTCTAGGGAAGAATAACTGGTACCTACAACTATATCTACACTGTTTCTGCACTTTGATTGGTCGCTTCCTCCGCTGGAAGCGCGTGCAAACGCCGGACAGTGTTGACCAACGGCAAGCGGGCACGTGCGTTGGTTGGTTACCACAATATTTGCGCCCCTGTCTGCATGCTAGCAAAGCCTCTGTGAGTTACGCTTTCTAAAGCCTTGATCCCGCAGCGCCGAGAAAGGCTGAATTATGCAGAAAATATTTAAATCAAATTGTATCAAAATATGTAAAGCAAAGCGAGAGGTGGGTGGCCTTTGTGTGCCGGCACATTGAATGTGAAACAAGGCTTAAGAAGTAGGCTTACTCGTTTGAAGACTTGACAATAAGAGTGCTTCAGCAAAATTTGAGATTTTCCGCAGCACCCCCATCCAGTGTGAGCATGGCGGCTGTGTTCCAGGATACTTTCGTCGAAGTACTGCTGCTTCTCCCCTGCATTATATTATGGACTAGCTGTTCATTTATCAAAAATGACGGGATTTATAAGGCCGCTAAAAATTAATTAAGTGGTTCTCGGTAGTGGTACTAACAAAAATTGACGCAAGCGGAAGGTGTTATTTTTTTACGTTTTATTCGTGATTTTTCAGATGCACACATTGTATAAAATAGAGCGTCATTAGTTAACCTTAGAGCAATATAGAGCAGTGACCTGTGACAGTTTGCTGCGGTACTGTCATCATGTAGCCGTGGAGCCCGACATCTGGCTAGATTGGTGGGGAACGCTTGGCGGGGAAAACGGCTTGGCTTTCCGCCATTTTGTTATTTTGGCTTGTTTCGTGCCATCAGGGCTGGTGTCATGTTTATCCATCAAGATGGTTAACGATTGTCGGATTTCTGGTTGCGGCAACAAAAGAGGAGTCGAGGGTTCATCCTTGTTTAGATTTCCAGCGATTTCCAGCGAATTCCATCCTCTATGGCTAAACCAGGTAACGTCGTCTGCTTGCTTCATACGCGATTATTTACCCCACCACTACAAGATGGCGGCACGCGTCGTTCGGTTGCCATGAGCAACGGACAGCGATGACGGTGCTCTATACTCACTTCGTTACGGGAGGAGCATACTCCTACGGACAGCAACAATCAGTTGCGTTATTCAGTGACGTCATCATCAACTAAGGGGACAAGCGGGATGCAGGAACAAACAGCGGGGGCAAACAGGTAGAAACGTACGTTGTTACTACGTGACTCAATCAGACAAACACAACTTTTTTTCCTACTACACAAAGCTTTCATGAAACCGAAACGTCGGCGTTTCAACAACATTGGTAAGACACACTACAACCTAGGAATATAATTACATGGTAAATGGCTTTTTTTTTTTTTACCAAACAAAACAAAATCAGTAGCTTACATTTTGTTATGAATTACAAGTGTTTAAATTCCAGGGTGGGCGTGTAAAAGATTTGAAAAAAGTCGTTCTTTAGATCCAAGTTTTTAGTGATGACATGCCTCTGAACGCCCCTTCGATTCGTTTCGAGGCGATCGTGTGAATGGAGCAAAGAGCTGATGTGGCCATCGGCACCAGTAAATGTTTGATGAGAGTGCTAATGCGTGATCGGAGTTTTAATTTTTTTAATTTTTCGACAATGTCATAAAACACGTTTTGTGCGCTGAGGAAAAAACCCTTGCGTGCACTCCCGAGAACCACTTAATTAGCTTTTTGCAGCCTAAAACCACGCGCAATGGCTGTTTGCCGTGACGTCGCCATGAGTTAGCCAATGGCGAACGAGAACAACGGCTGTTTGGCCGTCTGATTGGACAAGCCCAGTGATATGCACGTCACAGCAAACAGCCATGGCGCGTGGTTTTAGGCTGCAAAAAGCTAATTAAGTGGTTCTCGGGAGTGCACGCAAGGGTTTTTTCCTCAGCGCACAAAACGTGTTTTATGACATTGTCGAAAAATGATCCGCCGATCAATCTTTTGTGGGAGGTGCATGTCTTATGTGGTCCTTGGGGGCTTTGAGGCGCTCCCTGATTCAGCCATGACACCACAAAAGAGAAAGCGACAATGCCAATCGAAAAAAAAACCTATCATATTTCACATGCCACAATTAAATGAACATGAGTCATCGCAAAAATACCAGGATTCGATGAGGTCAAGACTCGAACCCGGTACCTCTGATATTGAGTTAGTCATACTAACCGAAAGGCCACTTTTCCCCATGCCTTATCTGGCCGTCGTAGCTGAATGATTGCATCGCTCAGCCTAATGTCTGAAGAAGTTGGTCAGATTGGTTGTTGGAAAGGGGAACCTGGAAAAGTCCCTGCCAGTCTCTGCCACCAAGGGTGGTGTGAAAGACTACCAACCCGCTTTAGTGGCTATGAGGTCGATCCCGTCCTATACTGAAATATCTAGGAGTCCAGCGATAATCGGAGGGATCCCCGCGTTTGCCTGCTCTCTTACTAACCTTCTTTCTCCTTCTGAAACGTCTGATAAGGTTCAAATTTGATCCGGTTTATCTATACGAGTGTTAGTTTACTTAGGATGACATAAGGCTCTGAGAAATTTATTTAAGAATAAACAAATGAAAAAATAAATAAACTAGGGCCTGAATGGCGAATCTATGGCACGCGTGCCAAAGCTGGCACGCAGGGGCTTTTCTAGTGACACGCGTTCCTTTCGACAAATTGATGCACGACATATTTTTCCCTTACAAAATAAATGGATGTGTAAGAAGTTGCTGTTCTGTTTGCCACGTTTGGGCAAATCCTATAACCTAAACATCTAGGCTACTTCGTTGCGTGGGCATGACCCCCCTTCCCAGGGAGCGTTGTGACACAGGTTTGAATAGCAAGGTAATGAGCGTGTGGCACTAGGCCACACGTCTCTTTATAGACATTTTTTACAGGTGGCTTACAAAGAGAGGCCCTGGTGACCAGCAAGTATAACATGGTCTTGCCTCCATTACAGAGGCAAGACCCTAAACCTTCCATCAGTTGCAGCAATGCATCTTTGACTTGTCTTCCTCCCCTTCACTTTACGAACAAAGGGAGCAGTCTAATTCTCAGGTACCGTTTCGATTGCGTGAAATGGGAGACTCTCGGTCAACGTCGTAATTGGTAGCATGCGGTATAGTAAGTATATCGCGTCCACCAATTGAATGATGAGTTAAAGAAATTGGACTAACGGAAAGCGGAACCAGCCACAACATACCAATCTGCTGAAAATGAAATTACTACCAAAATCCGATCACCTTATATTTCAATGTTGGAACGTACTTCCCTGCACCTTTGCCGTCATGAAAAACTCGGCGTTTGTATTGTTAGTGACGTTTTTGGATCCGGTTACTATATTCCAAACAAGTAAACTCACACATGAACACTATTAATACGACCACCAAACGGAATTGCCTCCCGGAAAAGAATAGCGAACCATGCATCAAAATGAAGCTAAGCACGTACGGACCAATCATCGAAAAATTAGCATTTGAGACACAAAACCAGAAGTAGCACTGATACGACACGCACTGCATGTTTTGTAGGCTGATTTTTTTTTTATTGGCGCGTATGTCAAGAACGTGCAACGATACTAGGGCGCGTGGAAAATTCCTTTTTCAGCCAGTCAAAAGTTAATTTGCATTAATTAAATTTTTTCAATTTTTAGAGTCGATTAGAGTCTTATGCGTACGGTTTGTCTGTCTGTCTGGATGTCTGTCTGTGTGTTCGCGCTATAACGTTTTAGCGAATTATCGGATTTCTGTCAAATTTTGCACACACATTCTATGGCACATTTCTAGGTCTAAGTTCGAAAATGGCTCGAATTCATCGGGGAAATCCTCCACTAGAAATAATCAAAGATTTTTGTTTGTTGCAAACGAATGGCGTTCGTTATTTTTTCTTCAGCCGACTGACGTCAACCAGCCACGACCAATGACAGGGTACTATGTAGCCTTCGTCAGCAGCTGACGTCATCACCAACCGACCAATGACTGGCAACTTCCTCAAATTATTCTACAGATCACTGACGTAGGCACGCGGCCCAATGATCTCATACGTACGAACTGGATAACAAGCTTGTATAATCATGTCGGCATTCGAAATTAACGTAGACTTGGGCTACTTATTTGAACAATCGTTCATGACTTTTATGCTTAGTACTTTTATTTTTTTTTTGGAGGTGGGGAGGAGAAATATTTAAAACAACTTCTACTGTATGCCATTTTTTTTTCAGAGGATGGGAGGGAGGAGCGAATTCATAAAACTACTTTTCGACAATGACTGTGCTATCTAGTTATTTCATCCATATCAATCGTGCCGTGTGGCGCCGTCGCCCGTCGGATAAATGAAATATTCAAAACGCCGAGACTAAACGGTTTGGTCATAAAACTGCCAAACGGTGCCGAATATCTTTAGTGTTGATTTAGTTCACTAGAGTTCTAATTAAATTAAGGACAGGAAAGCCAAAGGCTCACAAGATATAACTAAATACAGATGCAAACCTATTTACGTTGCCTTTTGGACTTATATGTCAGACTACCTGAGCGGGGAATCGAACCCAGGACCTTTGAAATCAAAGGCCAAGGTCCTACCGCTGAGCCAGACTGACACGGCCGTGTCAGTCTGGCTCAGCGGT
>JAHWFP010194587.1:84448-108219 GCA_023313725.1 Lithobius niger
CCAGACTGACACGGCCGTGTCAGTCTGGCTCAGCGGTAGGACCTTGGCCTTTGATATCAAAGGTCCTGGGTTCGATTCCCCGCTCAGGCAGTCTGACATATAAGTCCAAAGGGCAATGTAAATAGGTTTGCATCTGTATTTAGTTCTAATTAAACTTACGGCTTAAAAATAAAACCGATAGAAGAATCGTAGTGAGCTCGTCTTTAATTGAAGGGTGTGCGCCGCCATGCCATCCCACGCAGTTGATCAAAAGCTAAAAATGCAAGCGACCACTAGTTTTACGGTTGCATAAGCGTCGTGGAACAGCGGCCTTTTTGGATTGTATTCTTAGGAGGGGTAATTATTCACACGTGTTAGACAATTAGTAGCCATATCGATCGCTGTATAGAGCAGTGACATTTGCCGCCATATTGGCACCAGTATGGGTTTTGGAGGGCATAACTACAAGGTGCACTACATAAAAATGAAGGGAAAAACAACGGAACAGCGGATTTCTTAGGCTTAAAATAACGTTGTTTTCTCCAACAAAAAAAATCGCGTGTTTTAGGTCTAAGAAATCACTCTTCACAGCATCGGCTTCAGTATGACGCCCTTCTGTTTCTCTCTGCAGTGCCCCTTGCAGCTAACCCATTAAGGCTCCAGCATAGAGTTATATACAATAATACTACGTCGTGTCACTGCTCTATACGCAAGGGAAAACAAATCGACTCTCACTACAATTGGTTTAAACAGGTTTATTTATTTGTATGATCTGTTTTTCCCACTGTCTCACTGTTCCATCGTCCCAGGTTGTGTTAATCTGTTAATCTGTTGCATATAGTTATATGGTTCATATAGTTATATGGTTGCATATAGTTATTTTAGTACTGTTGTACTTCTGAACTTTTAGTGGTTTCGGCTTGTTGGCCTTTTGCCTCTGCTTTGTACCATGCTGTTTGTTTAGTTTTAGTGATGGAGCGCATGGCTTCTGGCCTCATGCTCCTAATAAATCCGTTATAAATCCTTTCGCAAATCCGTCGATTCGTTGCTGAGCGGCGCACGAGATGTATCATTACCACTGTGCAACGATACTTGGGCGAGCGGAAAGTTAGATTGTCAGCCAGCGGGAAAGATGGATTCGTTGTTGAGAACAAAAATGAAAAGATCCGAAATTCCACTTAAATCTTACAGTTTAAATCAAAACTAGCCGAACCCGTGCACGCTGCACGGTGAATTTAATTTCCCGGTCTTAGGCTCTCTCGGTGTTTCATAATATAGACGATTCGTTGTTGAGAACAAACAAGCGGCTACAGCAACTACCTAGTCGTACCGGTCTTCTGTACAGTTCCTCCACTTCCAATGTTGAGGCACACACCTCTATCGTGCACTACAACAGCTATATCTATTATATTAATCTAAAAGCAGTAGCCATCACAATTATCGGTTAAAAATGTGTTAGGTTTTAGGCCTATTTTACATTTTAGGCGTAATTGTCAGATTTTAGGCCTAATTTTAACCAGCAGTATTAATTTCGTAAGTAGCAGCTAACGGAGATATGGATTGTACAGTATGCTTATTTTAGGCGTAATTTTCATTTTTAGGCCTAATTTTAAAAAATGCAGTTTTAATTTCGTAAGTAGCAGATATAGGGCTAATGGAGAATTTGGGTCGACGATAAGCCTATTCATTCATGCAAAAATGCGACGAAACGATTTTAAACGAAGCTAAAATCCATTTGTTTTTATTGAGTTTCACCTTAGGATTTTAATTCGACGATTAAAATGTTATTATTTTAATTCAGTTACATCGAAGAATTCTATTAGCTATAAGGAAGTAACGATGTTTTAATTTCCCATGTTATTCAACTAACTTCTCGCATTGAATCGAACGTTGTAAACAGTGGTCGTCAATTTCTGGTACCGTTGCGAAGTTGAAAAAAGCGACGGACGGAGGGACGGACGAACGGACAAAGTCGTTGTAATAGTCTTCTCAGCCGGTACGGCTGTACAGAAGACTAAAATGAAACGGTTTCGAAATTCCACAGTTTAAAACAAAACTAGTCGAACCCGTGCATGCTGCACCGTGAATTGAATATTCCGGTCTTTTCCTCTCCCAGAGTTTGGTAGTATCAGGAGAGGCATGAAGACGGAGGCTCGAACACAATTCTACCCTTTGTTCCACCGTTCGTACTAAGTCCTGACCCCATGCGGCCACTTGTGGAACTAGTGTCCGTTTTTACTTTTGTGGAAAACGTACGTTAAGAATTACGATGTGTACGTTTTCATCGAATAAATACGCGTGAAAAATACCCTTTGCGCTACGAATGGTGGAAACATGTGTCAGTTCCACAAACAGTAGCGTTTAAATCGCTTTAAAGTGAGGAGGAATACGCATTCTTTCTCGAGCCAAGGCCGACTGACAGAGAAATTGCATAAATTGCCTCCCACTGACACGCCTCGTCTTGCACGTGTCAGGAAGTTGACGCCTGTTAATATTGCTTTGGTAAATAAGATTTTGGTGATCAAGACACACGGTAGTGTGTCGCCCGCCAAGATAAAACGATAACATCCAGATACTATGTATATATGATCATGGCGACCACTAGACACGTTGTGTCTTTACAGCAAAGAAAGTTTGGCTGTTTTCAGGCATGTGAGGATAAATAACAATGAGACAGAAAACGCTGAAACTTGTTTGATCGGGAGACTTTGGTCGCCTGACGACATAAAAGTCATTGTTAGACCCATAGCTTAACGTTTTCTTGTTGAAAAAACGACGTGAATAATGTTGATATTTACCTAATTCTTACTACTACTAACGCTTTTTTTTTGTATCAGGAAAATAAATTCTTCCATGCGGTAAATAAAGCTGGTTCTTAGCTCATTTTACACGTATTGCTCTGGAGATGTGCCGTTTTCATATGGTCCTTTCTAATTAGTCAAGTGGTTCAGGGGTTACGGAGCTCCAAAGGTCCAAATTGATTGTTTTAAACATTGTTTTTATGCAACAATGCCAAACTGACAATTAAAGAAAGTCATGCGTTTGCAAGGAGATACTGCAATACTAATGAAAATGCTAATCAAATGAAAAACGGTGACTGGTCTCCTCAAAATCTAACGAAACCAAAAAAAAAAAAAGAAGAAAAAGAAATGGGCCAGAAAACTAGATTGGCATTTCAAAATGGATTTCATCAATTTGGACCAAAGATTACTGATATCTACCCCAAAACAAAACTTGTTAAGGATTCCCGCCAAGCTTTTCGGCCGTGTGAAGTCGTTATATCAAACGCCAACTTCTTTCGCCATGCTAATCCCACCGACTAATACTTCAAACGTTAAATGAAATAATTGAAAATTGCGCAGTAAGCAATTTTCATATATTTCATTTAACCTTCGAACTCTTAGTCGATGGGAGTAGCTTGGCGAAAGAGCTTGGCGTTTGATATCACGACTTCACACGGCCGAAAAGCTTGGCGGGAATCCTTAACAAGTTTTGTTTTGTGATAGATATGAACTTAACAGCAGGTTAGAGCCACAAATCTGAATCTGCCGCTTCTGTCCCAGACGGCCTTGTGACAAATGGTGGAAATACAAAACAAGAGTGACAACATGGATACTCCAAACAAAAACGGAACGTTAAATGTTTAGAGTAAGAATCTAAGAGTCAAAACCAAAAAGGAACACGGACAATCTTTAACACTCAGGGTCTAGGAGTAAAATTTCGTTAGTAAGAGGCTGGTAAGCATTAGACCCTTACTACCCGGTGGTTGGCTTAGTTCTGGTCTATTCGGACAGAACGTGTGTATGAACGGTGTTGCGAGTTTAATTCCGGATTTCCACGTTGGAATTTTACCACCCCAGCAAGGTCACGCTGACGTCATTTGTGAAATCTGCCAAGCCCGAAGTCCACCTGACGTCAAATTGTAATGTGCCATTGTCAAAATTAATACTCATTGTTAGTTGAAACAATCTATATTTGATCCATTGTTGTAACAATACATAGCTGTGATTTGCCTGTACATGATGCTTGACATCAATTGTAACGCTCGAGCTCGCTTGATCATCCGCCGGGTGCTCCCAACAATTAGCTATTAACCTAAAATTCCATTCCGCCTCCAACTCTTCAACTCCCCGCATCCAAAGGTAATTTCGGCCCTAAAATTAGAATTTTCCCCCAATTTCCCCAATCCCCAACTTAAATTCAAACCTGACCAATCCTGTTGCTTGTCCTGCATTGCAACCCCGTCGCTACTTTGTTTAGCTGTCACAAACTTAACAAAATTTTCCCGAAACTTATAAATCCAAATTTCCCCAAGTAAGCCTAATGCCGTTGACGTTCCATTTAAGGCCTTAAGCCGAGGTTAGTGTCGCCCAAGAACTTCAGGCGAGCCAGAGCACACTATCGCTCATATGTTACATTAAACCAACACCAAAACTGAACCACGACTTCTAGCCTTGATCCATCAGTTAAGGTAAATTTGGAATTCCTGCAACCCCTTGACTACCACCACAGCACATTTTAGAGCTTGTCCCTTAACTGTGGGGTTGGCATTGGGGCGGCTCCCGGACGCACTAATTATCCTCTACAACGGTTGTAGCAGGTTTTCTTTGTTCTTAGAATATTGTTAAGGAACTTTAAAACACAATTTTCTTGTGAAGTTCGGCATTTTGTCTTTTGATGCTTTAGAATTTTTTTTATTATATTTCGTTGATTTATGGTAGAGGATAAGCAATAATGCTCTCTGCTGCGAATACGCTGTCACGTAAATTATTTTTTGATTTTTTAGTAAATCGAAAAATAATTTTCAACATAAAGCAAAGCAGGAAACGTATGCCTACTACCACTGGATCATCACTTGGGTCTTTGTAGGATGATTTACAGTTTTTCATCAAAATGTATTTATTGCTAACCACCGGGTAGTAAGGGTCTAATGCTTACCGGCCTCTTACTGACGAAATTTTACACCTATACCCTGACTGTCCAAGCTTGTCCGTGTTCCTTCTAGGTTTTGACTTTTAGACCCTTACTGTAGACATTTAACGTTCCGTTTTTGTTTATTAATTCGTGTTCCTTTTAGAATTGCAGCTAAACTGTAAAGCAGTGCAGATGCTCTTAGTAGTACTGAGCAGCGACAAAAATGCAGTATTGCCTGCGAGACTAGCATCTGGAGAGGTGGCTACAAGGGGGGGCGAGATCAAAATGGCGGTAAAAACAACGGTACTTCTAGTCAAACCAGTGCTTTGGGAGCGGATTTCTTAGGCCTAAAAAAACCGCTCTTTTCTCCAATCCCTTATGCTGCGAGGTTGTAATAGGAAAAGAAAAGATTCCAGCACTTCCTAAAAATTTCAGCAATTGCCAACGAATCGGAAAAAAATCGCGCGTTTTAGGCCTAAGCAATTGGCTCTAGCATAAGCATTATCTTCAGTAAAGCCCGTGTCAGACGAGAAGATTTTCTCTCACGACAGGACTAAAAATCGGATCGGGAGGGTAAGTTGGCTCGTGTGACATGGGGCAGACGACAAAAGTTGGGAGTCGTCAGGACTCGATGGCCAGGCTAGGCTGCCAGCCCTCGGGCTCCCAACTTTTTCTCACGTGACCGATAGAGACCAAGGGTGAACGCATACCACGCATTCCAGAAAAAGGGGTGAAGTTGGACATAAAGAGAGCAAGTGTTTGTTGATCCTGTGGGCAGTCGGGAGTGGAGGAAATTTGCCCGTGTGACAACCAACTCCAAACACGACAAAATGTGGGGGAAAATCACATCAGCCCTTAGGACAATCGTGTCGTGAGTGAAAGTCTTCTCGTCTGACACGGGCTTATGACGCCCTTCGTTTCCCCCTCCATTGCCCCTCGCAACAAGCCCAGTTACTGGCTCCAGCACAGAAGTATCCCTTCCCCACAGAAGCATCCCTTTCCCCACTCCCCTATCCCTCCCCCTCCCTTTCCCCCTCTCTTCTGATCTCGAATGAGCTCGTTCGCCGCTCGACAACGAATAACTTTACTTTATTTCACTGAGCCTAAAAGCCTCTACACCTTTACGCTAATGCTCTCACGACTAATGGTTTCAATGGTTTTATTAAGAGCCTAATGGCCCGAAGCCATGCGCCCTAATACAAACAAAATACAAGATACACTATGACAAACTCAACACTGAAACAAAATGTAGAACCAACTCAACAGTGACACTATGTGCAACGATTCAACAGGTGGCGCCCAACTACAAACTAAATGCAAAAGGGAAAATACAGACCCTGTCAAATAACCCGATTTAATAAATAGACAACAAGCAGGAAGTAAGTCTATTTATTTCTCCTTTATTGAGCCTTGTGTGTGTGTGATTTGTCTTCCCTCTCCATTGTCTATGGCCGAGTGAATTTCGGTCGAATGGAGCCCTGGTCACGGTTGTGACCTTAATAACGGATTCAGTGAGTTATCTTTATGCCAGTGGAGGATGTGGCCATAGCGATTAAGGCGCTATGCAAGTGATCTGGGGGCGAACTGGGTAGCCGGTTCGAATCCGGGTCATGCCACTCCGACGAAACGTAAGTGCATAAAGGTGGCTTACTGAACTACGTTATTTCTATAAGTGCATGATTTTCGCTATTGGCTAATTTCCAATTTTCCTTAAAATAACCCGATTGGAAGCCTTACAATACGCCGCTCACAACTAACTTTTCACTGGCTGACAATGTTACTTTACGCGCGCCCAAGCATTGTTGCAAGGCAGTATCATTGTTGTTCCGCAAAACTGGTTGAAGCCCAGCAGCATTGGCCCCGATTGGTACTTGGGTGGGTGACCTCCTGAGAATCCATTCCGGGTGTTGCAGACATGGGCCTTAGGGCTTCGTCGGGCAGATGACCGGGTGCGGTTAACGCTCGCTAAAACCCTTTGACCTGGTTGAAGCCGATGATTGTGATAAGCCCCCGCTGCAGTGCTTTACCATGATTATTGGGCAGATGCGAGCGAATACACAAACCTCTTTAACTAAATCATGCTCATACACCAAGTTTAAAATCCGCCTTGAGAGCCACGACCCCACTTCGGCATTATCTGTCGCCCGCCTGAATTGGAATTCCATTCAGGCGCAACAAATTTTCAATTCGATTTCATTTATTGGTCCAATCGACAGCTTTATCACTTGATACTCCCCTTCCCCCACCCCAGCCCCCTCTCCCTTTTGCCCGACATGTCACCCGCATCCGCTCGCCAAGAAGATGTACTTTATCAAAAACTCAACAGGAAGTTGCGCCCAAAGGTCTCCTGAATCCAGGTAATTAATCATCTAGACGTCTTTACTCATCATTTCCGGTTCGTCCCGCTGCCACAGAAAAACTGTCTCCGCACTGCTGTGCACGACTGAAAATCTTTAAGACTTACTTCCTGAAAAGACGACGGAATAAAATCGCTGTTTGGGGTAAAACTGGTTGGAGTAAACTGTTTGAAGTGTTTGGAGTAAGACTGCGTGAAGAGTCAACTTATTTATTACTAGAGGAAAGCCGGCTGGTATTAGATGCACCGTATGAACACTGGTATGGTTTGGTTGCTCACGTATATGTCCATGTTTCACCACATTGTTTTTTCAATCCAATTTTTCGCGCACTGGCTAACAAACACTGATTTTCGTTCGCTTCGCTCACTCAATCAGCGCATCCTGCGACTCAAATCGCTGGATGCACCGTTTTAAAAATTGGCTCGCTCAAGCATCGTTAGGTGAAAAAAAATGTTTGCTGGCTAATAATGTTGTATTGCTTGCTGAAGTCCGTTGTATGGACAGGAGGTGTTGGATGCACCGCTTGCAGCACTGCTACACTGGTATTTATTATAGGCCATGAAACGTAATTACGCCGATTAAAGCCTAGTTATTAACTGAAACAGGGAGAAAGTCCATTGCTCGGGTTAGCTAGAATGACCCAACTCCGTCAGCAGCTATGGGAGCATCACGACAATAAAGATAAGGGAATAAACAAATGGCAACAGTGGCTGAGTGACTGGAATGGCTACACTAGTAAAGTCCGGCTGACAGTCAGTGCCAGCCGGGGTGAGGTAGGAGACTACCACGGGATCGATTGCGGCCTATATGATGAACAATATTCTCTGCTTTTAGTATGATCTGAAGCTTCCCGCTTCGAATCCCATACCGTTTTTGCGATTGTTAATAAGGGTGCATTTATGCAATGGAATCGCGCAGCTGAAAGCATATTATAATCATATCACAAACCAAAACTGGTGAAGAGGCCGCCAAGTAGAGGTTGGTTCCGGCCCTCAAAGTATGTTATTTTAAGTGTTATGTTACTTATGCTATACAGGTTTTTTTTACGTTGGAGTTTTTGGAGTTTGTTTTGCACAGAGTATAATCGACGCGAGCAAAATGAAAGCGGACGAAAGCAAAAAAAAAGACGAAATTAACGTAAAAATCCTGTAAGATACACAATTTTTTTTTGAAGTAGCATTGTTCCAAGACTCCCGGAACTCGCACCGCGGACTAATTCTTACGAATCAGTGTCGCCAAAACAGACACTATGTTGGAATGCCATCTTCTCGGCTAGAATGCGTTACGAAATCGTTGAGTAAACCTGTCCTTACTTTGGGGATAGGGACGATTACAATAGCTTTTGCACAACCTTACGGTAGTGGGAATTTAAATATGGAGAAGAAAGGATGGAATTTCCCCCGACCATATTCTATACCGGCAGCATAGCAGTTAGATTCTAAAATACATTTAACCGCGTTTTGCTAACTAGGATGCGACTGATTGTGATATACAACAAAATTACCATTCTTTAATTCCACGGTCCTTATGACTTACACCAACTCGACCGAACCAGCTTTAATTTAACGGAATAGAAAAAGGGATTTAAACACATGATTTACCACGTTGTTCCGTAGAAATGCCGCCATCAACTTGAGCTATGGTATTTTTTTTTTTAATCAATCATTTAGATGCGAAGTTTTCTCTTCGCTTCGGCAATTAAATTAATCATAAATTTCAAACAAGTATAGTAGAGAAGCGAAAAACTAACTAACTAATCGAAGAACTGAGGGAAGAAACGAAAGTCGGCCTTTCCGGGGTTTTGCGTCAGAGGCAGTGGGATTTATTGATGCTATCACTCAATAAGGCTTAATTAAGGAAAAAGCAAAGGGCCGAACGCCAAACAATAACAGCAGGGCCACAAAGGAATAACAGAAAAAAATAAAGAAACAAAACGGGAAAAAAAAAACCCTAATCCAAATTGATGATGGATTTTTTTTTATATTTATTTGCTTTTGTTCCGATTTTTTGGCGGGAAATTCTTGTGATCGGTTAATCCAGCCTCCCACCTCTCCCCTTGGTTCGCCATCTTCCATTTTCATACAACAGCACACCGCGTATTTATAACCTAACTGTCCAAGAGGAAACTATTCTTATGCTGTTCCATGTCTTGTCAAAATCCCAAACCCAACTATAGAGCTACGTCAAGTGAAGTCATATTGCTACAAGAGAGATACTTGCAAGGGGCACTAGATTGAAATGGTGGGTTAAACAACGGCACTTCTAGTCAAGCCAGTGCTTTGAGAGTGGATTTCGTAGGCTTAAAAAACCGGTGTTTTCTCCAACCCCTTATGATGCTCAGGTTGTAATTGGAAAATAAAGATGCCACTTGCTTAAAAATGTCAGCAACTGCCAACAAATCGACAAAAATCGCGCGTTTTAGGCCTAAGAAACCAGTCTAATAGCATTGGCTTCAGTAAAACGCTCTTCTTTTCCCCTACCAGTGCACCTTGCAGATAACCCAGTAACTGGCTCCACCATAGAGTTATATACAATAATACTACGTCGTGTCATTGCCGAATTCCTTATATTCCTCCAGATGGGTTTAGTGTGCCAGCTTTCTTTCTCCTGCGAAAGCCCAAGAATATAAAGAACGAGTACAAAAAAATGGTTGTGAGTCATTTCAAAAGGTCAATAGAAATTTTTCAAATTTTACGTAAGAATTATTTTAAATTCTTTTTATGCTTTTTCATGTACGTTTCCAGCACAGCTACGACTCTGTTCCGTGACAGTCACCAAATTAAAACAAAACAACCATGAAAGTAGACACCGAGCAGCAGATTTTCTTGTGTGTTAATAACCAAAATAAGCATACGAATGATTCTAAAAAGGTAAATCGAACCTCGAGTTTTGTAGCTACACAGCATTCTAGTATTTTTGTTGTTTTTATTTTTCGTGTATGTTAAGAAGTTGTTTTCAATGTGTGATGCTGGATTTGAGGCTAGTGTGCCAGGAAAAATAATGTGGAAAATAGAGCCAGGCCAGCATTTTGCTAACTTGATTAATGGCGTGAGTAGCAACTTATTGTGTCAAAAAAAAAAAAACTTGAAATGAACCTCGAAATTAGCAGTGAGAATTGTGAGTACAATTTCGACAAATCGAACTGATGTTTGCTCATTGATAACTTAATTAAAGAATTTACTGAGTACATTTTTATTTTAAATCGCATGCTTATCCCATGGTTCGAACGTATTTTTCCCCAAAGGTGGAGGGTTTGTGCCGGAAAGCCGGTATATAAGTTAAGCTTGGTATGCGAATGGTTACGTCCCGTTTCGCCAAAAAGAAAGCAGATTAACAGCTTTTGCCTCAGGGGCCAGTCCCGTTTCACCAAATATCGTTCACGAAATTTTAGCCACACGAAACATTTAAAACATTTAAACTTGAACATTTACAACATGATAATGGTCAGACATTTATAGACAAACAGCCGCTTTGCAGAATCCCATTTTGCAAAATAATTAGTTTCAAATTACGTTATATTCGCTCGCGCTACCGCGCTCGTTGCGGCTAAACACATACATCAGAACCCACAACTAATAAAAAATTACTAACAATTAGGCATGCCTCTTTAACTTCTGGCAATGTGAAATTTTTAAAGAATATTTTGGTTTTGAGAAACGGGATTCTGCAAAACTGGAATTCCCGTTTGGAAAAGGTTAACCATCACGTGTATAACTAACTATTCTTAAAACAGAACCTTGGCATTGAAGTAGTGACGCCCAAGCATTCTAAACAATTATATTTAAAGCGCACGTTTTTCCGTCTGTATTGCCAGTTTTCAAAACACTAATAAATCCACTGGGCTTATTCTACCACTGCTTGTCTCTGTTAAATGTTTGTCTTTTTAAGCCCCATTACGTAGAAACAAGGTATTAAATTTCGTGTACGTAAAATCTTGTAAAATTCGTTTTGGCGAAACGGGATTTGGCGAAACGGGAGTCATCGCGTAAACAACTAAAGGAAATGCAGATGCATGGCTATTTCTGTATTGATTTAGTTCAACCTAAACCTACTCCATATGCACGCTGAATAAAATAGGCAGACTTGGCTTTCTGTCCTATTTATCATACAGGAAATTAAATACGTCGGGGCACATAAATCATCTCCGGGAGAAAGTGAAGTTTGGTAGTGACAACGGTGAAACCCAAGTCGCAATAACAGTCTCACATTAATTGTAGTCCACAATTACAATGCAGGTTTACAACAAATTCGCATCAAGACGTGTGCTGCGACTGAAAAAAATATCGCCCAGTATCATTAAGTATCATTATAGAGCAGATATATATTCTGTGGCCTTTAAAAAAAAAAAGGGCACAAATCCTTTTTTTAAGGTTAGGCCACTCAAAATTAATTAAATGGTTCTCAGGAGTGCACGCATGGTTGTTTTTTTTTTCTTACCGCACGAAACGTTTTTTACGACATTGTTTAAAAAAAAAATTCCGATAACGCATAATTATGCACGTTCACCAAACATTCCCTGGAGCCGATGACCGCATGAGCTCTTTCCTCCATTCACGTGATCGCCTCGAAACGAATCTAAAGGTCGCTCAGAGGCATGTCACAACTAAAATCTTTGATCTAAAAAAATGTCTTTCATCAAATATGCAACTTTTGCACGCTGTTCTCCTGGCATTAACACATAGATATTGTATACTCCACAACAAAGTATAAGCTACATGATTTCGTTTTGTTTAGTCAAAAAAAAAACAGCCATCGCCCGCATCTGAAAAATCACGCATAAGACGTAAAAAAAAAAACACCGCCCGCTCGCATCAGTTTTTTAGTACCACTCCCGAGAACCATTTAATTAATTTTTAGCGTCCTTAGTCCAAATAATTGCTTGCCTATAGAGCAGTGACATTTGCCGCCATATTGGCACCAGTATGGGTTTTGGAGGGCATAACTACAAGGTGCACTACATAAAAATGGAGGGAAAAACAACGGAAGAGCGGATTTCTTAGGCTTAAAATAACGTTGTTTTCTCCAACAACAAAAAATCGCGCGTTTTAGGTCTAAGAAATCACGCTTCACAGCATCGGCTTCAGTATGACGCCCTTCTGTTTCTCTCTGCAGTGCCCCTTGCAGCTAACCTTTTAAGGCTCCAGCATAAAGTTATATACAATAATACTACGTCGTGTCACTGCTCTGTACACTTCTTTTGCTTTGACAAAGAGAGATTAGTCCACCCTAGGCTTTTGTAGCATATATTTTGTATGTCAATGGGAGACAATTCCAAAAGCAGTTAATTTAATTTGACTAACGGTGTTAAGTCCCAACACATCTCCTTTTATCCTGAAACATAAATGGAATTACGCATTTTTTTCACTAGCTTCACCGTGCTAAGACTCCTCGCATGCATTAACAACAGTGGACAACAATGAATAACAACATTTCGAGGTCAGTCCAGAAAATGCTAGTTTATACATTTCTTTTGCTTTGACAAATGGGGTTAGTCCACCCGACCATTTTGTAGCCTATATTTTATGGGTCGATGGGAGGTTTAATAGGATTAACCTTGGCGGCATTTCCATGGTTAAATGATATCACTACTTTCAAAGGCCGACCCTTTTCGGAAACTTGGCGGCTTCTCCTATACCATTTTGGTTTTGGGTGGTATATTTATAATGTGTTTCATTCAAACATCTGCGAACAACTATCTTGTGTAGTATGGAAGTTACATGGGATGTGCAAGTATAATTAGAAACCCCAAGACTCTCAACGATTTCTAATGTTTTGGAAAGGGGGTCTTTAGAGTTTTACGTGATTCATAATTCAAGTCATTTATGACGGATGTTTAATTTCACATACGTGTTGCAGTGATCATCAGCGAAATAGCGCCAATTAATAAATCGAATTTTAACATAAATTTTCCATTCTATAATCCCATCCATTACTCCGGGGGAGATAGAATGGCAGTGAAATTTCTCATTACATTAAAGAACGAGCCATGAATGAAGGACGATCGTAGCATTATTTTAATTTGCATTCAATGAGCGTCGTGAACACAGAAGAACCACCAAACGAAGTAACAAGAGGTGCGCTCCAGCCATTAATATTAAAATTAAAATAAGAAAAAAAAGCGCCTTTGTCGAAGTAAATATTAAAAAAAAAGTCGAACAGTGCAAAAAAACTGTATGACTTCGCAAATTTCTCATCCTCTCTACTACCCCTTGTCTGAAACTGTAAAACTCTGATTATGTCCCATTCACGGGGGGGGGGCACCCCACCATCCTTGTGTGAACGGCCCGAAATAAAAATGATACGGAAGGTGCTCGCCCTTTTTACCTCCCATGAAAGTGTTTTTTTAATTGGCAGCTTGATTCAAATTAAGCTCGAATCCCCACAGATTAGAAAATAATTTTCCCGCTTCCATTCTACCTTAACCACCCCCTCCCCCCCCCCAGCCCTTCCCAATTTAAAATTTCCTTTGGGGTTTGTTAATTACATTAATCGCTGCAATAGGTAACAGACCTCGCTTGTTTTATTTGGGGGGGGGGGGATGGGGGAATGGTGTGGGTTCGAAAAGGCTACGAACTGAACAGTACTAGTTAAAAAATTCAGGTTTAAAGACAGCGAGAGGTAGTATGCCTATGGTAATAAGGAAATTAAATTAAATTAAATTAATACCGGAAGAAAGCAAGCTTATGCAACCGGTTCACAACAAAACATGGAACAAAAACACTTTAACACTGAGTCAGATCATATTGTCTTTTCCAACTGCTGGTTGAAGGTGCTGTCACAACACTTTCTGGGAGTACGTTCCAAGAATTAATGGCTCTCACAGTGAAACAAGACTGTCCAAACGAGAGGTAATATGCCTATAACAGATTGATATATTTTCTGTGTGCTCAGTTGCTCATTCCCATTTGCTAGAAAGCTATCGGCCATAATTCGAGAATTAATCTGAGAGGGGTTCTGTCGCTGTCACGTTTTTTATTTCATGCGCGTTAATTTAATAACTTCCTGAAGAAGGCTAGTTTTCTACTTAATGTAAAATATTTCATGTTAAGCATCATGTATACATAAAACAGAATGTCGTCGAAAATGTATGGGGTGTATGTTTTATCTTCGGATTCGTACATTTCGTAAACACGAAGCTAGCTTACCACGAAAAATTTTAAGCAAATCGAACTAAAATTACGGCGGCTATCATTTTCCAAACAGACAAACGCAGGCATGCAACAGGAGAAAACATAAGAAATTCCAATTTCTTGAACGGTTGTTAGTTATGACTGATAGCTTGTGGTAGGGAGCATAAACTTGGAGGAAGCCATGTTTATGCAAATTCACTTTAGGGCACCCGCGCACTAGGGAACCACGTTCGGCTAGTGGTCGTTGCGGCCCAAAAACACGGCGACGTACGCCGCAACCCCAAGTTCATTTTCTCTTGACCACGTGGTAGAAAATGAATACGGAGCAAGCATTATCACCCTGTGGTAGCCTGCCCGCCGCCCGGAATACCGGCGGCCTTACGTACCTGTTCGTGCGGCCTGGCCGTCTAGTGTTCAGGAACTCTAACATCCATGCCTCCCAGGCCAGGGGTAAAGAGCCCTACTTGCACACTTCCCCTCCCCTCTTGGTGGCCATGTTTCGGTACATAAGGAATAACGAAAATCATAATTTTTTTTGTTAAATTCTGCTGTGCTTCGACGGTTTAATAAATTTCTTGGAGCCTTAAGCGCCGGTGCACACGTGCGTTTTTTGGACGCTCGTCGACGCTGCGGTGACGCAGCCAATCAATGCGCACGTGCGTTTTATTAACGCGCGTTGACGCTGCGGTGCCGCAGCGGTGACGTATGTGCGCGTTCGGTTCCCTAACCTCGTGTGCAAAAAATTATAGTTTGAAACCAATGAAACGATATTGCTTTTTTTCGCCTACCTCGTGAACAAAAAAGTATATTTTTAAACCAATGCGACGAATTTTAGTACATTGATGTACTAATTTAAGACGTACCAGGGGAATGTGCTATACATACTTTGCAGATTAATTAAAAAATTCGGGTAAGTTCTTTAATTTTTTTTTTTTTTTGTGTGTGAATTTATTTACAGCAAAAAGAGCGCAGCATGAGGAACATCGTGAGGTGTGCCACTACATGGAAAAAAAAACATAAAAATGCGCAAGAAAAGTAAACAACAAAAGACATAAAAATAGAATCAAGAAGATCAACCGTGGGCGAGAAAACTCACAGAATTGGTAACAAATCCACAAAAGAGCACAAATCAGGAATCAAAGTTCAAAACGAAAAAGAAGAATTCGGCAGAGCAACACGCCTTCAAAGGAAATCAACTACTATCAAAGACACCACAACTCCATCCAAACGTAACTCTCAACCAACCATCCCAACGAGTCTTCCTTCCGTCATTTCTGCAGCAACATTTCATATTTCAGGATAGTTCTTTACTCCCCCAATAAACAATTCCACGTCTATTTCTTCGAAATTGGACGCCATTTTCGGTAACGCTTTTGCGGTAAACAACGGGCGTGTGCACCGCTCAAGTCACCTAAGGTACTCAGAAACGCAATTGCGTTTTTTTTAACGCTGCGGTACCGCTGCGTTGACGGGAAGGGGGGGGGGGGATTGCGGTGCAAAACGACCGCACGAGCGGCGGGCGGTAACGGAACGTCGACGCAGGTATGTGTGCAGTACCCAACAGATGTCACGTAAACCAAACCGCAAATGCGGCAACGCAGCGTCGCCGCCCGTCCAAAAAACGCACGTGTGCACCGACGCTAAGTCTGCTGCACCAAATAATGCTCGTACATATGAACGAACCAGCTTAATTTGAAACTTGCTAGAAGTTTAAAATGAGAAAGAAAAGTACGGCAAAAATCTGGTAATTCGATCCGGGAAACCTATGATCGGAGCAGGGAGCCGAGATAATTGGGTCAGTTTAGTACCATACCTGTACAGTACCCGTGTTTTGGAGGTGGTCATTACGGCTGAGCAGTGGCACAGCTCAGCCTGGTTGCCTGAATAAGTTGATCCGGCCTATGTCTGGAAAGGGGACGCTGGCAAAACTTCTGCCAGGCAGTTGCGATCAGGATAGTGTGAGAGACCATCAGCACCTAGGAAAAGTTCTTAAGGAAAAAATGTCTGGGGGAAATGAGGTCCATGTAAATAAGGTCCGGAAAAAAGCCAAAGGAAAAAAAAAGCTGCAGAAAAAAATAAGTTGCCTGGGGAAACTCCTTGGCCTGCCTGGTGAAGTTGCCAAAGCAAGTGACCTAACCTAACCTATAAAAAAAAAAAGACCAGGATAAAAGCCTAAAGAAAAAAAAAAGCTGAAGAAAAATACGTTTACTGGTGACAATCTTTTCCTGCCCGGGGAAATTGAGGTAAGGCAACTGAGTAACACGAAAAAAAAATGTTATAAGTTTTTTATTGTGCAATTTACTTATTTATCTCAGAGCAAGCAAAGTGCCTCCTGAATAACAGAATCCGGAAGTGCACGTCGAAGGCAAGTTTTAATTTTTAAAACACTGCTAAAACCACAATGGGGAGATGTGTACACTCCAGTCGATGAATATAAGATGGCGGATCAGTGACTGGCGCATTTGCATCTGCTCTTGGTAAATGCATCAGTGTTTTTTTGTATCTATGACCAAGACCCAAATATGGTTCGAAAATTAAAAATTACTTTCCACATGCACTTGCGAATTTTGTCAGTCAGGGGATACCCTCCCTCCCCCTCCCTTTTTTTGCTCATAATCACTTTTTTTCTGCAAAACTATTTGTTCTTATTTCTCTTCATAGAAAAAAGGACCCTGAACCTTTTTTCTGGGACCTTTTTTCCGCGAACCTTTTTTGCTGCCCACTCTTCTTCAGACCCTTTTCCTCTGATTTTTTCTCCCGGAACGTTTTCGTCGGACCTTTTTTCCGCGGACATTTTTCTCCACCCAAACTTGGTTGGCTGTTTCTTTTGACGTTTTCAAGACTTTCTGTTCATCCGAATGTCAATAAATGGAACACGCAACATCTGACCTTTCTCAGAGGTCGTAAAACTGAATGTAAACAAAATTTACGTCTTTGCGTTTGACGTTGCATTACTGCTCAACTTTCATCTATGGGTCATTTTGACACAATAAAGAAATACACAGAGAAAACAGTTGAGGTCCAAAATGCACTATATAACATGGACCGTCAGTTTGTGATAAAACTGCCACATCTATATTTTTATGTTGCTATTTTAAGGGGTTCCGTTCTTAACTCGCACTCCGATAGATGAAATTGCAAACTATGGTGAGGTATTCAATATTTAAAGGCAGAAGCATTGTCAGAACGGCCTCTGTTATTGATTTTTCTTTCCCTAGGCCGTGAAACTAAAAACGGGGTAAAAAAAACTAGGTGTTAAAAACTTACAATGTGCGTGCGGTAGAGAAAAGTGACAAAAGAACGGAAATTAAACCGAACTTCCCTTGGATGAATTGTTACCACTGTGTTGAGAGCAAACTGCTGATTCCGTTGTGTAGTTTTGATCGTCCCTAGAAATTGACGTTTGAAAATCGCTTTTTTTTATAGTCAGTTCTCAAAGTAAAACCCATCAAAATACCAAGGCCACCTGGTTGATTTAAGTTTCTATTGCCTAAATGAAAATACACATTACCTGAGCTTTTAGCATTCTCCTTCTGCTTTGCTGTTTGATCTAGAGATTATAGTTCTTGGAGCCCGCAAGCCACGCGACCCACTGCGCAACTGTTCTGCACAGCCTCCGTCTATACAAAGCGTCATCGACGACCGACGTGTCATCTGTTATTCCCCTTTACCGTCCAGGTGGAGAGGCATAGGGGAGGAAGGTGATGAAAATATCCATTACTTGAGTGCCATCATGACAGCCCTTCCCCCCCCCCCCCTTGGTTTGCAAGCTGGCTCCCCAAAAGTTAAAACTATGCAAACGGTCGAATAGACGAATAAATTGTACTAGATGAGAACGAGGCGACCGTATTACTTAAGAGGTTCAAAGAATCCTTCTGGGGGCCACGAAGGGACCAAGGCGATAAAGTCCTTCAGCTTGAGAAGACATGTCCCGAAGATAATGGGATGTAATCACAGTTGGGTTCCTTCAGGATGCATCTTACTGTAGAAAGCCCAGGATGCTGAAATGGCTCGAAAGTCATGGGCGGTTACACAAATGCCATGGTCGGCACAGTCGATGCCAAGGGCGTTGTATGCGTTGAGTGTGACCATCTTGATCCACGCGCAGGAGACCATTCTGGCAGTGGTTTTGCCCGAGCCGGTCGTAGATGGTATGAAAAGTTGTGAGTGGCCCCTGCGAAGGGATTTTGATATTTTAAGATAGAATCGAAGGGCTTGTGCTGGGCACAGCACTCGTTCTGGTTCGTCCCCTAGAATATTGGAGACATTGGGAATAATAAACGGATGAGAACGCTGACAAGGCCTCTGTATCTTGGCTCGGAAGCGTGGGGACTCCTTTGTAGTCTTCCAGAAAGAAGCAGACGGTTGGTGTAGCAGACAGTGGCTGTAACTCGCTACAGCGGATACAGCCTGCCAGGGTGTATGTAGATCTGGAGGTTGTTCATGCAGAAGTACCGTCTGTGGGAAAATCGGAATATACATCCACCAGAATAGCATGTGGAAGGGAAATATTAGGGAAAGTGGGCGGCCCGCACCATCTTTTGGTTGAAGGAAGTGGTCGGGCCATTCATCGATGCAGAAGTGGTGGAGGGGCCGGACCATCCATCTGCTTTGCGGGACCAGATTCGCTAGAGAATCCGGCGTCGCTATGAAAGAGTTAAGATCTAGTAATGTGTATAGCCGAAGGTGTAGGAACTCCCGAATCGTTGTGAGGAGACTGGTAATCTAGTCTGGTGTAGGTATCACAATTGCTTGAGCCAGGTTGAAGAATACGCCGAGAAAGTCATAACATTGAAATCGGACTAGTCGAGACTTTGGAAAATGATGACGAAGCCATGGTGCTGGAGAAGGCGTAGTGTGAAGTCCCGATGGCGAAGGAGCACTAACTTGTCCTGATGGGAAGGATCCAGTCGTTGAGGTAGGCACTTGCCCTGATTGGATGTTGGTGACGGGTCGCTAGGACCGACTTCAGAATGGTTGTACAGATGTGGGGCGCCGCGTTTTGACTGAACGGAAGGCAGAGGAACTCGTAGACCGTACCGTTGTAAATAAATTGTAAGACGTGCCAGACAGAGGCATGAAGTGAAATCTGAAGGTAGGCGCCCGCAACATCGTAGAACAATTCATACCTGTATTGAGCGTTATTACATTTTACGCTTACGCTCTATTATCATCTCTGGAACTCACGCTGAACGTCTTTATTGATAACTTGTCTCGCGTTCATAAGTCATTATCTGTACCACTACGTTGTCAGAGCGATCTGAGAAGCATTTTAGCATCGAGGTAAAAGCTCTGGCCATTACCAGAGGTTTACTGGAATAGCAAAAACTGAAACGCTCCACAGATCGCTCTGAACAACGTAGTGGTACAAATAATGGCTTAGAACGTGAGACAAGTTAATAATAAAAATTACTTCTGATTGGTTTTACCCCTTTCATTATATGTATAGTACTATGTATCCATGCGGTGGGCAAGAGACGACGGGTCCCTGTGGTCTATAGAGCAGTGACACGACGTAGCATTATTATATGTAACTCTATGCTGGAGCCTTAATGGGTTAGCTGCAAAGGGCACTGTAGAGAGAAACAGAAGGGTGTCATACCGAAGCCGATGCTGTTAAGAGTGATTTCTTAGACCTAAAACGCGCGATTTTTGTTGTTGGAGAAAACAACGTTATTTTAAGCCTAATAAATCCGCTCTTCCGTTGTTTTTCCCTCCATTTTTATGTAGTGCACCTTGTAGTTATGCCGTCCAAAACCCATGCTGGTGCCAATTTGGTGCCAATATGGCGGCAAATGTCACTGCTCTATACTGCCGAATTAATTACATCTGAAACTAAATTTGTCTAAAAGCCAAAAGGATGGCCGGAAACATGTCTAAAAGAAAGCGCTTCTAAAACTGATACCTTCTGCGATTGGCTCCTTAATGTCCTTGCCTCGATTGCGCTGCCGCTCTTGCTGCGACTAAAATTATACCATCAGCAACTCTACAATCAATCAGAAATTGTTTATTAGAAAAAAAGACTTCTTTAGTACGAGTAGATAAAAATTTTTAACGAATTTTCGTTTAGGCATACTTCCTCACGTTGATTTTGGCTTTTAGGTGCTTTTAAATTTACGGGATATTCAGTTTAGACTTAGGTCTAACTGTCCATGCCTTTAAGTTGTGGACGTAGTTCGGTTCATATACACTTCAGTTTAGAAGAAATTTCGCCTATTTTTTTTATTTAAACATAATTCAGTTTGAACATTTTTCAACGTCCCCACCTACAACTTCCTATCACGAAAAAAAATCGTGCGAGGTTTTTCCACGTCACATTTAATACCTTTATCAAAGGCTCTTGATCCTTTTCGTCATTTTCAATAAGCTTCCGTGAAAATCCGTACCATATGACGTCAAGGCTCATCCCCCCCCCCCTCTCCCCCTTCCCCATTCCCTACAACACACTCCTCTGCTTCGTCGTCACAAGTAGGCCTGCAGTAGCAACTAACAGTGTTGTTGAGCTTGGAAAATTAATGTGACCAAGGAGCAGCACAAATCCGACAGGTGACGGTAATCCGGGGAGGGGGGGGGGTTGGGGAGTAGTAGATTGTTGAGAGTTACGGGAGGGGTTGCTGCGTCACCTCCTTTCTGGCAGCCAATGATGGAAATCCCTTAATCTTTCAAGGCTCGAGTCCATTTATAAAATGCATGATGGACGCAGGCGAAATGGCTAGAGATGTCTGTGATTGACCACGGGTTCTTCAAAATGTGAAAAATTCATGAACTAAAATAAAATATGACGTGGACGAATAAGTTCGGGTGAGGCATGTTTGAAAAAGAACTTTACTCAAGATTTTTTATAAAGTGGAACAGGAGTATACGTAGGAACATTTGAGGTATAGGCATAGCTAAAGGTCAACGCGTACGTTGAGCAAAGGTCCTTTGTTAATGGCCCGCACTAGATGGAAGGCTGCCAAAAGCGACCCCCGATACGAAGGTTTCCAGCTTAAGGCTGCGTTCATGGAAAAACCCAACGACTAAGCGGACGCCGAAAGCTTATGCGGTGAAGAAAAACAAGCAGTTCGCCCAGCCGCGTGTTGGCTGTTGTCTCCGCGGCCCGCGAGCTCCAAATCGCCTTTGTGTTTATGGCCGTTTTGGGCGGAAGCTTAAAGAGAAACGCGATGCTCAATCGACAATATACGACGGTATGCGAATCAGACAATATGGCGCAAGCCACACAGTATAACAGCACGAGAAGCTAGGCGGTTGTTGTATTAGAACAAATACGTGCCAATTATTAAATTACGAGCAGGCGTTTGCATCAAGGAAAGCAGCGAAGTGGCCACTCGTAAGCGGCAACACGTGGTCCGCCATTTTCCCATCCCAGAATGCAACTCAACAGACCTGGCTCCCGCGATCCCGCGTACGCGGTGCGCGGATTTTTTCTAACCCAAACCAATCGGGGGACCGCGCGCGGGACGAACTATTCGCTCGTGCCTTCTCGCGTGAGCTTTTGACGTCAACAAACAAGCGGACGCGGATAAGTAGCAAAATTCGTTTCAAACGCCGCGCCACGCGTCCTCTCCTGGCGTTGTGTGCGGTCCATAAACAAAGCCTAACGCTATAGCGCTGTTGAGACTCTCTTTCGTGTCACTCCACCCTAATGACAGCCATAACAAAGGAGAAGGGAAAAAAACTTACCCGAACGCGCAGCACGAGCTTTGTGATGTGTGCCAGCTAGGGTTCTCGAACAACGCAAGAAAGCACCGCTGAGTGGCTACAGTGGTTGGTTCCAACGTTAGGGTACGTGAGATTGGACTTCGAAAAAATCGTCCCACGTCAGCTGATAGGTAGCGGAAAAGGTGGCATGGGGGAAAAATTGTGCAAATGTCATCTGGTAGCAAAAAAGGTGCTATGGGGAAAAAATCGTGCAAATATCGTCTGGTAGTCAAAAGGTGATAAAGGACAAAAATCGTGAAAACAGCGTCTGGTAGCCAACAGGTGCTGTGGGGAAAAAATCTGCAAACATCATAGCAAAAAGGTTTTATGGGGAAAAATCGTGCCAACATCGTCTGGTAGCAAAAAGGTTGTATGGTGAAATATCGTGCCAACATCGTCTGGTAGCAAAAAGGTTCTATGGGGAAAAATCGTGCCAACATCATCTGGTAGCAAACAGGTGCTGTGGGGGGAAATAGTGCAAAACCTCGTCTGGTAGCAAACAGGGCCTGGTGCTATGGGGGAAAAATCGTGCAAACATCATCTGGTAGCAAACAGGTGCTATGGCGGAAGAATAGTGCAAACATCATCTGGTAGCAAAAAGGTGCTATGGAGAAAAATCGTGCCAACATCGTCTGGTAGCAAAAAGGAGCTATGGGGGAAAAATCGTGCCAACATCATCTGGTAGCAAAAAGGTTCTATGGGGAAAAATCGTGCCAACATCGTCTGGTAGTAAACAGGCACTAGGGGGAAAAAATCGTGCAAACATCATCTGGTCAAAAAGGTGCCCAGCAGGGGGGAATTGTGCAAACGTCGTCTGGTAGAAAAAAGGTGCTTGCTATACTAGGATCTACAAAGAAATTGTGGCCCATTTTGAAAAAAAAAATTGGTCAAACGTCGTCTGGCAGCCAAACACGTGCTATACACAACAATAAATACATGCGAGCCACCGATAAACTGTGACTCAAACTTATAAAAAAAAAAATCATCAGGTAGTGAAAAAGGGGCTACACAACGATAAATATGTGCAGATTCGCAGAGAATGTGAGACCCATTTTGGAAAAAAAATCGTCTAAATGTCGTCTGGTAGTGGAAAAGGTCCTGAGAAATTGTGACCCATTTGGGAAAAAAAAATCTTTCAAACGTCGGCTGGTAACAAAAAAAGGTGTCATACAAGGATAAACGTACTCAGCTCCGCCAAGAAATTGTGACCGATTTTGGAAAAAAAAGTCGTCCTAATCTCGACTGGTAGCGAAAAAGGTGAGGATAAATATATGTGAACTGATCCACAGAGAATTTGTGACTCGTCTGCGAAAAAATTCTCCAAACGTCACTTGGTGAAAAAAGGTGCTACACGAGGATGCACATTTACAGATCCACAGAGAAATTGTGACCCATTTGTGATAAAAAATAACCCAAACCCTCGCAATACCTGCTTGGTTTCATCTTTTGATGCAAAAATCATATGTTAGCAAAAAAGGTGCTACACAAGGATAAACATAACAGATCCACATAAAAACTGTGACCAATTTTGAGAGAAAAAATCGTTCAAACATCGCCTGGCAGCAAAAAAGGTGAGGATAAACATATACACAGAGTAATTGCGACCCATTTGGGAAAAATTGTCCAAACTTCACTGGTAGCGAAAAAGGTGCTACACAAGGATAAACATACACCACAGATCCTCAGAGAA
>JAHWFP010194587.1:126120-144912 GCA_023313725.1 Lithobius niger
AGCTTCTACCCCCACATCCTTATGTATGGCGCTACTGAAAGGATCTGAGTTGGGAATGACGACAGTAAGTGGAAAGAAAACCGAGGCTAAAAAGAGATTCGGTAAGAAAATAATTACTTTGGAATCCAGCCTGAAATTTATCTGTTGCCCCCCCCCTCCCCTCTCCAAATATTTTTTATTTGTCTTCGATTCCCCCCGATTCCCTATTGATGGAGAAGGCCTGTAATAAAAAAAAAAGTCGACATTAAAAAAATTGTCATCAAACAACAAAATCATGATCGCGCGCCGGCAAGCCTTTGTGCGGTCTGTAGATAGGCACATCGACTCCGGGAAAATGTACACTACAACCAAGCTGCTCGCGAGACACGCCCAGTTTACAAATCGCGTATGGAGTATAACCAACTGCATTTTCGTTCCAAAGCAGCCTTCTCCTTGAAAGCATCGTGAAATCCGAATATTGGCCGATTACGTCTTGGGCCGAGAAGCTGACCCATGGTCAACTTTACTTCCTCCTTGGCCATCCAATAACGAACGGACGTGGGGGGTCAAATTCATAGATGCCACGGATTCTGGTCACTGATGCAGGATATAACTGGCGAGACTTCCGTAGGTCGCTCTTGGAAAGCTTAATGAACTTGTCAAAGAATGTGTTAATTATTAACTGATACGATCTGAGTAAGGTTTCATTACGTGAATGCAGGTTTCCTCAACTGTCTTCGCGAGTGTGTTAACTTATCTCATTTTAATGCGTACAAGCTTCAGCACAAAATCATTAGGCTTCCTACAAACGTAAAATAAGCTGCTGTAGAAAATGCTAAATTCGAAATTAACTCTATAATTATCTTTGCATTTAACTTTAATTCAAGTGTTTGACGTTCATCCACTTTCTCATCATTTGTAATAAAGGCATTGGGCTTACGTAAGCACATTTCAAAGTATTCTTCATCATGTTTTATTACTTACGGCCTTAAAAATGAGACCCGACCGTTTCCAATTCCCGAATTGGTCCCACTTAAAAAAAAAACCATAAAAATGCACGAGAAAAACAAACTAAATTTGCATTTTACTCGGAATTTTCGAAATTGAATTTCCGACGATTAATCCGACCAACGTCACGATACATTTTTTTTTCGTTTGTCTTGTCCGTCAGTCTGCCAAGGTTTGATCCTCCTAAATCGTATTTTAGAGAACAATTTTGATGATTTCCTTTGGGATATTTGTTCGTTATAACGTCACTCTTTATGCATGACTTTTAAACGAAACAGTGGCTCAAACAAGATGAGATGCTCCATTTTGACAAATGACTCAAGAAAACGGTTCCTAATTTACTCTTGCGTCCCTTCCCCGCCGAAACAATATTTTTTTAGATATGTAGGTAACTGATTATTCACTCCAATGCAATTGCTAAGAATTACTGTAACAAGACTTGAGTGCTAAACTGTGTGGCAGTTGTGCAAAACTGAATCATTTAGTATAAATAAACAAAAACGGAACTTTAAATGTTAAGAGTAAGTCAAAACCTGAAAGGAATACGGACAAGCTTTGACAGTCAGGGTCTAGGTGTACAATTTTGTCAGTTAAGAGGCTGGTAAGCATTATATACCCTTACTACCCAGTGGTTAGCTTAGTTCTAGTATATTCGGACAGAACGTGTGGTTTACAACACCTATCGACGTTGTGGTTTATAACACCTATAGACGTTGTGGTTTACAACACCTATCAAAGTTGTGGTTTATAACACCTATAGACGTTGTGGTTTATAACACCTATTGACGTTGTGGTTTATAACACCTATCGACGTTGTGGTTTGCAACACCTATCGACGTTGTGGTTTATAACACCTATCGACGTTGTGGTTTATAACACCTATCGACGTTTTGGTTTATAACACCTATAGACGTTGTGGTTTACAACACCTATAGACGTTGTGGTTTACAACACCTATAGACGTTGTGGTTTACAACACCCAACATCTACAAATATTCGTCGTTGGAACACTGATGTTAGACGTTGCGTTTGTAGACGTTGTGCTTTACAACGCCCAAAACCTCAATATAAGACCCATTGCGTCCTTATAAAGGATTTTAGGATTACGTATAGCTGTTGTAACTCACAACGCCATTTTTGCAGTATAAATAACGCTACTCTGCTATCCCTCCACTGGTCAGGCAAGTTCTATAAAATTCGTGCTGATTTTCCGTGATTTCGTTCGGCGATCTCCTTCAGCCCGACCAATAAGGTCAGACTCAGCCATCGCCAGAATGTTTACTTCCTGAAGTGATCGTTTTTGTGTCAGTCCATTTCTTCTGTATAACAACGGAAGCGGATTGGACTGACGGAGCCGAGAAATCCGGTAAAAGGATTGGAGATTTTGCTATCCCAGACTGGCCGCATCCCGTGTCGTACACTCGTAGAACCCTCCCCCGCCCCACGCCCCCACCAACCATCCCCGGTTCATCACTCGAGTTTAAAAAAAAAATTCTAGCCGAGTCGTGGCTCTTCAATGCTCACGTGAACAGTCTTTTTGTGTACTAAACCATGCGCGATGGCTTTGTCGTGACGTCACCATGAGTTAGCCAATGACGAACGAGAACAACGGCTGTTTGGCCGTCTGATTGGACTAGCCCAGTCACGTGACATGAACGTCACAGCAAACAGCCATGGCGTGTGGTATACGTGCAAACAAGATGTACTTGCATTCAACAAAATTTGTAAAAGTAATTACCGTATCGTAAAGCTTGTAGCACACAATTCAGTTCCGTTTCGTCCGATATACACAAGAATTGCGGTAAAAATACATTACTTACGTCCGATATAACAATTTAATTACTGCATCACCAAAAAACGACACGGAGGTCGCCACTGTTTTGCTGAAACGCTCAGAAATTAATACCGACAGATGTCACTTTTCGATTTCGACTCGCAGCCCATTGAGATAGCTGTATTGACTGTGAGGAGCTCAAGCGTCTGACGGCCTTAGCTAGGCGGCAGTGTAGTGACCAGCTAAGGCCGTCAGACGCTTGAGCTCCTCACAGTCAAATCAGCTATCTCAATCGGCTGCGAGTCGAAATCGAAGAGATACGGCTGTCGGCATTAATTTCTGCGCGTTCCAGCAAAACAGTGGCGACCTCCGTGTCGTTTTTTGGTGATGCAGTAATTAAATTGTTGTATCGGACGTAAGTAACGTATTTTTACCGCAATTCTTGTGTTTAGTTATTGTGTAAGTGATCCAAAAGTCCAACATGCATATCAAAATGGATGTAACTGCCCTTTAAGAGGCGCGAAACAAAGCGTACCTGTACTGCAATTCCATATTGCCAAAAGAACATCTTTCGAAATGGAACGTCACTCGATGCGAAATGCCTAGCATTTCGAGAATCAATTATTACCGTCATGAAACTTTACACATTGTTTAGCAATTGTCCACATGATCGACCGATCATGCTTCATATTTCAACTAAATCTGCACCAATGGCATGAAAACTGTGCAAATATGGCCGTTAATACAAAAAGAAGCACGACTGACAATTCGAAAATTTTGAAAAAGCCAGCTAAGTGCACAAAAATTCAACAGACGACGTTTCGGAGATAAACAGCACCCTGCCATCAAGTCCACACAAATTAACAGTCAAGAATCGTTAAAAATAAAAACACAAAACTGGCAATGACAAAGCAAAGCATATTAAAAGGCAAGCAAACATTTTAAATTTAAAAAAAGCAGAATGAACCCAAATTTGCTGTAAAAACAGGAAATAATGGGAGACCACACCTCGTCCTGAAAGTCCAGGAGCGAAGTGAAACCAAGTTAAAAATGTCTTCCTTATATGGAAGACTCAGTACCAGGAGTGATAAAGGCCGAAAAGTCACAATCGGCTAATAATAAACAAAAGTTGATCATAAAATACAAAAAAAAAAATAATTTTCGAAAGGGACTTTCCCTATCTTGTTCACAACAAAATGCTAAAAACTACACACACAATGATAAAGACGGCCTCGCTTGCCGCCATCTTGCAAATTACTCAAAATCGTAGGAGTGTTTTGCAAGATGGCGGCAAGCGAGGCCGTTTTTATCATTGTGTGTGTGTGTGTGCAGTTTTTAGCATTTTGTTGTGAACAAGTAAGGCAAGGTCGCTTTCGAAAATTAAAATTTTGTTGTCTTTTATGACATTGTAGAGATTGCAATGAAACCAGGAGCAGCACTTGTTTATTATCCCTCCTATCCACAAAATAAGTAGACTGAAGTTTTATCACAATCGGAATAAGTGGAGGAGAAGGAAGAGGAGTGATATACTAGAGATTGTATTCCGAGAGGCCCTTTCGGTATAAGCAAGTTAAGCCTTACGGAATACAAACTCGAGTAAATCATACCCCCTCCTCCTCGTCCAACTTATTCCGATTGTGGATTTTCGGCAAAAAAAAAGGAAGACATTGCATATAAGGAAGACATTTTTAACTTGGCTTCACTTCGCTACTGCAGGACAAAGTGTGGTCTCCTACGATTTGCTGTTTCGTCAGTAAATCTGGGTTCATTCTGTTTTTTTGTTGTATTTTTTTTTTTAACTTTTTTGCTTTGACATAATCAATTTTTTGTTATTATTTGTAACGATGCTTGACTGCTAATTTTAGTGCCCTTGATAACCTCGTCTGTTGAATTTTTTGTGCATTTAGCGGGCTTTCTTTAATTTTCAAAGTATAGCCCTCCACCGTGACGGTAGAGAAATTTTGGTTTATCATTTGCGTGAAAAGGAGTTCGAAGTATCACCGTACTAATAAAAGTGGTGTCACTGCGAACGTGATTCAGGGTGCCTTTACACATAAAAGCATTTGACAGCACACAAATCCGGCCTACTCGCATTCATTTTTGTGGTATCGGTATTAGAAACGACACAATGTCAAAGTTACACTTTAAAAACTAGTTAAATGTGCATTTTTGGCAAAAGAGCCGCTTGCTAATCGACTCACGATGGTAAACTTTCTGGCACGTGGTCACCTCTAAAAAAAATTTTTTTTTTTTTGTCTTGTTCCATTTGGGAAAGCGGTAAGGGGACAGATGCCAACTTTTTTGTACTACTGCTACAATTTAAATTTTGTTTTTATCACTGTCCACCCTAATCCTGACTTTAGATTCTGCAGTCGTAAGGTAGCCATCCCATACACACGCCCATAACTCGGAATGCTTCACGACCCCAGGGAGCTTGATCGACCAACTGAACAAAACTTCTCTCCACAACACGTGAGTGACGTACTGCTGATGTGGTGAGGGTGATTTCGTCCCACGTCTCAATAATTCATCATCTAGCGGTTGGATGAGTGTGTGACTGGAGAGTCAACATGCTGCTTGACATATTTTTTTTTTTTTTTTTACCTTACTCTTGAACAAACGATGAGATAGGAAGTCGCGGTGACGGGTAAAGATAACACTTGAAATTCACCAAATAAAACGAACTGTGTTCTTGAGTTAAGCGTGGCGCTACAAGACTTGCACAACCATCTGGTCTAGTGAGTGGATGGATCAGGTAAAGTTGATAGTTGAGCCGCCGCTTCGTTTGTTTATCAAGCAATTGAAATTGGGAACCAAAGTGTAGTTCGATCCGTGAGAAAAAAAAAAGTAGTGTCTTGAGGGGCAACATTAGGCCGGGTTTGCGCAACGACAATTTTCTCGCACACTAACTTTTCCTTGGTTAAGGGCGCGTTTATGCCACAAGACCTTCAAGGCAACCGTTATTTATTTGCGATTAATTTCCCGTTTCTGTTAAATGAATGCGGTAATAGGCAACAACAAATTAAATGTATTAACTGAGCAAAAAACGGCTTCACCGTTTAGAAAAAAAAAACATTAGAGCTCGTATGCTCCATACTCACAGCCCTGAAAGTACACGAATAAAAACGGATTATAGTTCACTACCTGGAGTTCACTCGAACGCAACGAACTATAATTTGTGTTCATTTTGAGTATGCATTTTTATCTTTCAATTTTGTAGCATTTTGCTGTTTATGGCGTCTATTTTGTGTGTGTTTGTGGGTTTACGTTTTGCGAATTGGAGTACAAATTGTAGTTCGTTGCGTTCGAGTGAACTCCAGGTAGTAACCATCACAATTGCCGGTTAAAAATGTGTCAGCTTTTAGACCTAGTTTTCGATTTTAGGCCTAATTTTCAGCTTTTTCCGAAACCTTTTTTATTTTGATCAAGTTATGAATTTTGATGTGCCATTTTAATTCCATAGGTAGCAGCTAATGGAGAAATGGGTTCGAGACTAGGCCTATTCATTTATGCAACACAGCGTTGAGACTTTACATCCCACGGCTTTAGGCCTCATTTTTTACCTGCTGCTTTAATTTCGAAAGTAGCAGCTAATGGAGAATTGGGTTCGAGAATAGGCCTATTCATTCATGTAAAACGGTGTCGAGTATTTTTTTAATGAAGCTAATGTGTGTCATTAACGAAATCCACGGATTCTTTGTACGGTTGTGTGTCTTCCTGTGGTGGTGAAATGCGATGAGCAAATGTTATTATTTCATTGCGTTACATCGAGAGCGCCTATTAGCTATATGAAAGCAACAATGTTTTAATTTGCCGTGTTTTTAAAGTCCGTTTGACTACCACTGAAAAAGACGATGGACAGTAAGACGGACGAACAAAATTATTGCTGTAAAAGTAACGTAAAAGACTTGCCGTAAAACATAACGAAATAAAATTAGTAAACTTCCTAGCCAAATTAACTGTTCACCATTACAAAACACTTCTAGAAGGCTTTACGAGCGCAAAATATTCCACATGCAATTTCACAAGAACGGAACAGGCTGCCTCTGGAACTGCAGTGCATGTCATTGGTTTCGGTTTTTTTTTTTTTTTGTTGTTGTTGGTTTTTGTTTTCCTGTAACGCCTGCTTATGTTCGTTATTAATTTATGAAAGACACCGATTTAAAAATTCATAATTGATTTTGTGCTAATAAAACACGAAATGTTGGTACGACAATCGAGATAGAAAAAGCTTATTAACATTTAATCATTAGCATACACACGACACGCCACAGTCGAGACAATTATTTAGTGAACGTGAGGGAAAAAAATTAAGTAATTTAAGCTAGGAAAAGAAAATTAACGAAGATAAAACAAACATCTTGAAAATAAATTGAAAAACTAAGGTATGGATGCATTTACCAAAAATTTTATGTTTATGTTCGTTTGCATTGATTAAAAAAGTTATTTTCGTGATGCAAGGAGAGATTAACAGTCGTCTGAAACGCCACAAACTAAAAAACTTTCAGAAAAACTGGTGGGGGGGGGGGGTGGGGGGGGGAGAAAAAAGCACCACAATACAAAGGTTAAAGGCAGGCAAAGGAAGCTTGACTAGCGTCACATACCAAGAAACTTATTGCTTGAATACTACTGAGAATAAACCGCAGTGAAAGTGATTTAGCTAAAGAACTACAAATCTGAGTACGGCCTGAAAGGGACATACTCTCCAAATCAGATAATCGTCAATCTTTTTCGATACTTCTTACGAAGTACAGTTATAAGATGGTATTTACTTGCAACGTTTCTCACTCTTGTGCTATAAAAAGTTAAGAGTTTGATTTTAAAGTGAGGTGGTTGGAGTACGATCTGCTATATTCCTGGAACTGTTAGGGCGCGTTTACGCAACGACTCGCTTTTGCATTCTCGCAGATGAAATTTAGTCATGATGGCAAAGGTGTCGTTGCCATGATAACAACGCTTCCTGGATTAGCTAAATCCAACGTCGTTCGAGCAAATGTTGCAGTCTTATAATTCTTGACAGTAAGAAAAAGAATTCCTCCTGACGAAACAATTTTCCAAATCGCTTCTAAACTCTATTATTGACTCGTTTTGTTGCGAGCTGGCAGAACTTAAAACCACCGCCATGTTGGAATTTCAGATAATTTCCAGCTTCCGGCTACGAGAACGCAAAGGCGAGTCGCTGCCGTAAACGCGCCCTTATACGTGAATTCTACGCCAATTCGGATTTCCGCTTAGTATGTTAGTAGTATGGTGTACTCAATTATGACACTCAGTGTTAATTCCTAAACATTCTTACGCCAATTTTGGTGCATCCTAGCTTTATTTAGGGAGCATACAAATGTACTGGGTTTGGCTTGCCCCGGCTTGTGACTTGGCCCGGCATCTGTGGGTAAGCTTGCTTTCCCCCTCCGCCTCAACAGAGGGGGAAAGCAGAGCTCACGTGGCGGTGTGCCAGTCTTAGGAGGGATACTTTCATTCTTTCTCTCACTACTTGTTGAAAGCAGGGTGCAAGCCTGCTTTTGTGGTTGTTACTTGTGGTTATTATTACTATTAATATTATTAATAATAATTGTATGAATTATATGACTATTTATGACATCAGACTATTTAATAGAAGGAAGGCAAAGGACCCAAAATAAAATGATCAACGAGCTGTTTGAAAAACAGGAAGGAATAAAAACAATAGAATTATACAAGACTAATAATAAACTTAGCATTATAGAACCTAGAAATTACATAATAATAACATATAATAATTATGCCTCCAATATGTATAAAAAATAGTATATTTTAAATGAAATGGACAATATCAGAATGAATAAGCCAATACACACTATACCAAAATGGAATAATATACGGTATACGGGAAAAGAAATAAAAGTACTGCACACCAAATATTTTTTAATAAATTACCAAGAAATATGTTGAATTCTGAAATCTTAAAAAAATTCTTAAAATTCAAACCTTTAACATCTTCTTAAATTATATCTAAATTTCCCTCTCAACAAGTATATCTTCATTCTCACACAAGCTATTTTAATTAATAGCTTCGAGCATTACAGTGTATATTGTACATACATAGTATATGTATTGTAATGGAATAATAAAATTATTATTAAAAAAATATAATTAATAATAATTATTATTATTATCATTGTGTCTTTTTTCACTTGTTTTCTAGCCGGGGACCGAATTAAACATTAGGTAGGATGTTGCTATGGCATGTTTTTTTTTACGAAATTTGCGGTGAGCTGTTTGGACCACTACCAAGTTTTGTTATTGTGCTGGCCAGGGGATGTTGTTTCCATTCAATTCCCTGGTGTTGTATTATCGCCCTTTCGGTCGGTCGTGTAATCTGACATGACAGCCAGCCAACTAAAGAGGGCAGCCAATCCTTGCCTGATTTGCATATTGCACATCCTTTTGATTGCTGCAAATTCCTTCAAACCCATGAAGCACGATGATTAATGAGACATGGAGGTCTGGCAGTAAAAACGTTTCTGTTTTTATTGAAACGTGATCTCTATTAATTCCTCTTCATAGCTGTAGTCAGGGGGTATATTGAAGGATGGGACTCGGTCTCCAACAACTTTTAGTATTTATCTGTAATTCCTTTTATCAAGAATTGATAGGGTTGGGGAGGAGAATTTGTGACTGAGACCCCCCCCCCCCACTGGAACGTCTTATATTCATTCCTATTAGTTCCGTCTAAGTTTGTAGAGGGCGTCACTAAACTAAACTAAACTAAACTAAACTAAATAAAACTAAACTAAACGAAACTAGCTTGTATTTAATTATTATTTAGTTTAGTTTAGTTGTAAATTAGTCTACTTTAGATTTGGGCTGAAAATGAGCAAAGATTACCAGATGGAATGTGTGGCTGGCCCCCTGTGAAAACTCGGATGGAACTAATAGGAATGGATGTAGCATGTTTCAATAGGGACTTTTTAGAGTTACAAATTCTTCTCCCCAACCCCATAAATTCTTGCTTTTATATTTAGACAATGCGCCATAATGCTTGCACGGACCGATTTGCTTGAAAAGAGAGTTAGGTCAGATAGCGATTTTTTCAAAAACTACCTTTTCGATTTTTTGTAGTGGACACTTTGTTGGAACGTTTTCTGGTCGGATGTTGTCACGTATAAAGCATTAACTCTGTTGGACTACAGCAGAGCAGGTGGTCTGACATTATGAATAGGTAGATTTCTTGATTCGATAGCTATTTCGAACAACCAACGAGAGTGGCCCTGCCCATATCCGCCTTTTCGTATAAAGTACAGAATGATTATAGTGTCCGCGGCCTCTTGAGTTCGCCGCAGAACAAACACAGATAATCGATTGTACGTTTTTGGCAGCAGAGTGCCTTGTTGATATCCAAGATGGTTACAAAAACAATGGCGGCCATCGATTAAAGCCACCCCCTCCAGGAAGACTTAGCCGCTCACAAGATACGCCGCTCACACAATAAACATGTGTTCACACTTTTCGGTCGTCCCTCTTCTTACACAAAGGTAAGTATGACTCTTTCCTTTCTCTCTAGAGGAGCATATCCGTGGTGTGTCTTCAGACTACTCGTTGTAAATATATCCAATTGGTGTAACAATATTTTTGCAGTGAAGTGCTGGAATAGTTTTTATAATCTCAAATCAACAATTAGCGAGGTTGAGCAATGTTGCTTCCCTTTTTCTGCTGACCCTATGAAACGTGACCATGTGTGAACGAGTACGGTAGTGCCATTATGCTGCTTTTTCACAAATTTGACCACACGTCGATCGTTGAATTTTTGGTCATGGGATGGGAATCCTATTGTACCAATGCAATGCCATTATATGAATGACTGTACTAGTGCTTCTGATACAACACGAGCTATTTTACAATTGCAAGCAGCCGTCGAGCAATGTTGATATTATGGCGCCGTCTCTCTGGTTATTTTATAACTACTTTTTTTAAGTTCCACAGCGAATCACCGCTTGGAAGAGGTTTAGGCTAGACGTGATTTTTTTTTTGTATTTTTGTCGTATTTGTGCTCAAAATAGATGATAAATTGCAACACATGATGCTGTTAGGAAAGATGCTACTGATATGATGCTCTACTAAGTTTAGGCTATGGGTGGCAGTGTCTAAACTTTTAATGGTGAAGTGGTGTAATAATTTTTATAATTTCATGTTCACAATAACAAGGAGGATGATGCCATGAAATGATCCACGACGATATGTCCTCTGCGATGTAATGTCGTCCATGATTCTTTGATAAGCTACGAATTCTCGCGCGATGCTTTTTCACACGATATTATTGCAGTGTTGAAGCGTCGTGATACCCAGTAATTTTTTTACACGGTACTGTGTTACAAGCAGCATTGTCTACATTTTTCTGGTTTTTGGTCTGTAACTTGCGTTGAGGCTTAGCTTCTTCTGTTTATTTTCAATTAAAAATGTGTGGCAAGATTCAGTCTAATAATTCTCAGCAGATTTAAGACATTACAGGACCTGCACAAGAATTAGGCAGACCATCAACATTCTAGCCTAGGCCAAGAAGGTGTTGCGATCCATGATCCTCGCATCCTTCCGGAAACAGCATAACATACATACAGCTGTATAGGCAGTGAGGCTAGTGAACCAGGACTGTTTACAATGTTCACTGTTGAGGACATTGTCTGCTCCTTGTTTTACAATTTTCAGAAAAAAATGGTTTCATCTGACTCGAAAAGATGCAACGTTACAAGTGGTCAAACTTTTTTTATAAAAGGAGAAGCCCAGCGCTTTTTCGTATCCTTCCTAAAAGAAAAAAAATTGACCCCTCCATCGACTAGGTTAAGGAATAAGCAATGTACTCGATAGGGTACTTTTACGCAACGACTTGCCTTTCCATTCTCGCAGCTTGAATTTAATCGTGTTGGCAAATGTGTCATTGCCATGATAACAACGCTAACTGGATTAGATCAATCGGGCATCATTTGAGTAAATGCTTGCAGGTTTACAATCTGTGACAATAAAGAATTCCTGCTGACGAAATGATTTTTCCAGTCTCTTCTGAACTCACATACTGGCTGCTGCCGTTGCGAGCTGGCAGAGCTAAAACCGCCGCCATGTTGGAATTTCGGATGATTTCTGGTTTCTAGCTGCGAGAAGGTGAAGGCGAGTCGTTGCGTAAATACGCCCTTATGTTGGGGAGACGGGAGTTCTCAAGACAAAACTCCTGTCGGACTTGAACATTCTAATGACGCCTCATTTTCCCAGCACTGGTCTAACTATTAAGAATGCATTGTCACCAGGTATAATTGCAGAGTATTTGAGAAATTTACATCCACGGTCTCCAGCTTCCCAAGGAAATACGAAAGGGTGCCCAGGTCATTACGCTAGGGGAGTGAGGAATTAACTCAGTATTATTACACCTTAGAAAAAACTGATAGTTTCATTCATTGCACTTGACACTTCACTTATAATTGAAAGAATTAAATCAGGAAAATGTAGAAACTCTTAAATAGTGACATTTATTAAAAATATTATTATACAATACTGCTCACATAAATTCAGCTTATTTTTCTTTTGTTAGATTTTTCAAAAATCGACTCAAGTTAATTCTTAGAGACCAATTAAATTACCACCATTCCACCAGTTGTATGATTGAATTGCTAACATTTTTCAGGATTGAACAGATTCAACCCTTGATGGCTGAAAGTGGTAAAGCAACCTTCGGGCGCCTACTCTTGCTAGGATGCACCGGGATGCCCATTTCTGATGATTCCAGGCAAGCACAAAAGTGATGAGAAGACAAGCCTTTGCAACGGCACCGATTTACTCATGAGCATTACGCAAAATGGTTACATTGGTGGAGGCCATCTCTCACCACTCTTCTTCTGTCTCTGTGTCACCATGCAGCACGCTTGTTCACTGAATTGGAGAAGGTCAACCGTGTGAGGGTGTGTGGAGCCTTGTGGACCCTGTACCCTCACATCTTCCCAAATATGCTCACGCTAACACGAAAGGGAATGATCTTGGGAGCATCTAGTTGACTAAAGTAGTTACCAAAATTGCGAACAAAATTAACACAATTAACGGTATTCCAGATATTGGAAATGGGCGTACATCCAAAATTACCCACTCATTCTTAAATGTCTACTCATGGGAGGAGAAAGAAAAGATAAGGATTAGCTTTTCAAATTAATAAACTCGGTGACGCACCCTTAACTGGAATCCACGCAATTATCTTTCAACATTCGCCTATTACGAAGATGAGGTATTTTTACGGCTTCATACACAAAACTAAGGATTGTAGGTTCACCCGTATGATTGCGCTCAGTCGAGTCAAGTCGAAGAACGGGAGAGTGGGAGAGCAGTTTAACGCAACCATTTGCTTAACAACGTTCAGCATACAAGACTGACGAAGTCATTAAAAATATGTTGATGACATTCTGTTAAGGAAAAAGAAATATTCAGGCATTTAAATTTTCCTTAGTTCAGATTATTTGCATGACCATGTCAAAAGATTACTAAAATTAGTAAAGTGAACATACCAAAACCAAAATTGGTAAAAGGGACCGCCAAGTTCCGAATGGTTCGGCCCTTCAACGGAGTGGTGTCAACACACTAAAACATTCTCCAAGTTAATGACACCAAATAATACTTTGGACGTTAATGAAAACTCGAACATTGCTACCAACGCTATAAATTCTTAACCGTAACAATGATCAAGAAACTCGTTCCTCCTCGTTGCCTTAAACTGCGTCATTGCCTCCCACGTTTTTTAATTTTTTTTGAAAACTTAATGAAATGATGAACGACAAGACTGAAGAAATTCATTGGGATTTTTCAAGTTACCAATGTTGGATGGAAAAATAGAAAGACGCTACTCAGTTTCATTGAGGTTTGCCGACAAACCTTGTTACAACCCGAATGGCAACAAACTCAGCATGACAAACAAGTTAATGCGAGCCATGGTAACCTCTAGCAGTAAAAATGACGAATGGTTTATGAGGCACGGCATCATGCCAAGTTTTCGATTTTTATCTAACCCAAAACTCGTTTTGTCTGGACAAAATAGCACGATATCACACTCAACACCCGATACATAATGCTCTTGGTAAGTTTAAGAGTTACACATCAATTATGACTTTAGTATCACAAGCCTACCCCCCGTTATTATGCTACTTTTGTCTCGACAGTGAAGGTTGCCTTTACCTTTTGGCTTTTTCATGCGTACGGGACAAGAAATTGCAGTTAGAATGAACCATGCTATCCGAGATGAAGTCCTTGTCGAACAATATTCAAAATGTGACTACAACGAAAGTTACAATCTTGTTTCCATTCAGGCCCCTCAGTTCTGCATTGTCAGCCAATAAAAAAATTACGCTTTTGGAAATAATAGGTATAAGTTTAAACCAAGCATTGAGGATAGAGGGGGATTTTGTAGCTGGCTAATTTTTCAAGAAAACTGTTGCTGCCACCAGATAGCTCAAAGTGGCACAATCACCGATTGAAAAGCGAACGATAATACCCTGGCACCGTCTAGCGGTGGTGATATTGTTAACCTTTACAGTTTGCACCGTGCATGAGGATGAACCAAATTTTCACTCAATAATTAAAGAGGTCGTGGCTTGTTTGTTTCGTTAAAAGAAATGCCGATGCGCAGTCCTTCGCTTGGTACAAGCAAGTGCTAGATAGTACTACACGGCGTTAGATGTTGCTGGATTCAGCCAACTTTCAATCGGTGATAGTGCCACTTTAACTTAAGCAGAGGTCTGAATTCCACTTATATTTACGCTGATATTGTGATAGAAACTTTGGTAGACGATGTTTTGGCTCCATTGCTGAAAGTAGTTTGAGTTACAATACGGGATAAAACTAATGAGAATTTACTAAGCCATTATTTTATCGTACCGTAGCGTGTCAGAATTTCGAGACGATCAGAGTGTAGCTAGCTTGATACATTTCAGACGTCGTCCTAAACTATAAAAATGCTTGTCATACCATGGAATAGATCCTCATGTTTGCGTTCATCATTATTGCATGGGGCGAAGAGGAGGTTCCCCTTATTTTAAAGGAAATTGTATAAAGTGTAGTTCAGGTATTGGCTCTTTTAATGAGGGTCTATTTAGATTCGCAAACCCATTTCCTTAAAAAAAAAATTTATTTACGTGGGGCAATATGCCTTGAGAAGTTCTGTCAAATTATTAGACAATGTGGAAGCAGGACAATCGTTATGGCAAGCTGCAAAACAGGATGTTGTTACAAAATTAATGAGAGGACCGGTTGGAACAGTTAAGAAAGGAAGAAGTGTTACCAATCTGGAAGTAGAAAAGAGCGCCTACTGCCCTGTCCGGTTTGCGAACATGTGCCACTTTGCGAAAACAAGAAGAAAAGAAGACTCTTTAAATTAGTGGTACTAGATAATTGAGTCTAGGACAATATCCCCCCAGATAATACCCCCCGGACAATTTCCCCCTAGGGCAATTCCCCTTAGGACAACCCCCTACCTCGGATTATGAAATAAAATAATAAAATCAAAATCAATTCAAGGTTATCTAATCCCCCTCCCTCCTCATAATTAATATAATAAAGTGTTGTATGTGCAATTGAAAAATTTATTTACTGCCAATGTAATATCATGCACAGAGGCAGGCTAAAAAGATAAAGAGTAAAAATCCACAACAGGAAAAAAAATACTTTATCTAAAAAACCTAGCTAATGTTCAATTCCTTGCAAATAGTCTAGCGTGCTTCTATTTCCATAATCACATACAACAGTGAGCAATCGGGTTGTTAGATCGGCATACTTTTTCTTTCCTGGCTGAGGACTGTGACCTGCAAGAACTTGTGTCAGGTGTACTTGCTGCAGTACTTGTTTGCGTTTAATGCATTTCACAAAACTTCAAATATGTGAGCGACTACATCCAACGTTAGACTGAAAACTTCTGTACAAATCTTCTACTGAATCGTTTGTTCTGGGTAGTTCTTCATGTGTGCAATCAAACATGTTCCACGCATCATTTACAAAGAAAGGTGGTTGACGTCCTCATCATCGTAATCTGCCAATGAAGGTGTCTCCAAAATAATCAATGACTGGTTGTGCTTCAAGGGGTGATTCTTCTGATAACTCTTCAAATGTGCTGATGACATCTCGTTGTGGAGCAAAGGCAAGGGCTGGGATCATTCTCATTTTAAGACCAAAGTCAATATTTTTGCTTGGCATTGTTGGCCCATGTTCATGAATCGTTCTTTAGATATTATGGCTGAGGTAATAAAAGCACCCCTTTACTTCCGTATTGGGGAAAGTCTGTTGCACACATTTGATCATGGCTTGTTCAAAACCCACCGTTATGGCAGTGGATTTAAGTTGCTATTGATACTTAGCAACTGCTGAAGCAAAATTGTGCAAGTTGCTTGTGATTTGTTTGGTAAAAGAGTGTAACTGCATGGTATAGTAGGACCACTGACAGCGGCATGTATTGTATACAAGTGAAAGAAAATGGAAGGAGGTGTGTTGAATGTGCCATCAAGGAACCAATGTTGAGCACGTTCCAAGAGCATCAAATTTTCTCTCATTCCGAAACGTATAATTCGGTTTGACACTGGTCCCGAATCGTACAACAGGAAATCCAGTCTATCGCCTGTTGTTCTGTACTGGTCTGGTAGTACAATGTCTTCAGAAGTTCCGGGTATCGGTATTGGATTATTTGCGCTTTGTCTAAAACGTTGAATATCACGTCGTAGATGATGAATGGTGGGTCATTTTTCTGCAGTGTCTTGATTTATACTTGAAACAGACCTGGTGATAATATGTTGAAGTGTTTCTTATGTATCTTGAGCACGTGTTTTCATTTCTTGTGTAACTTTAAGTACCGGTACTTCTCTTCTGCTGGGAACATGAGTGATCCATGATGCCCATACTCAACCAGCTCCACGATAACCTGCCCACAGGCATGATGATCACTACACCACACATCCCCCCCCCCCCAAAGAAAGGTTGGATGCATCCTAATTAGTGTAGGATGTACCAGGAAACGACATTGATTGTCATAATTGAGTACATCACGCTACTTAGGTCCGTGCCTAGTGCCTTCTTCGCCATTAAGCCTCAATTTCCCCCCCCCCCTTCTTCGCTGGTTCATTCAAGGGGAGGTCCATTGACTCAGGGACAACAGAGATAAAAGTGCTGGCCTCGAGCTTCTATCTCAATATGGCTTAGTCTTCTACCTGAATACTGACCCGTTGGGCGCACTGACACCTGAGTTTGCGTTGGTATTGGGAGAGAAAAAGTCACTTACTAAAATGTAATGGACAATAAGCCCACTGTCTTCAGGCCTTAGTTGAAAACTGAGCGAAACAGCTACAACTCAGGTGAACGAAAGATGACAATATAATCAAGGCCAAAGAGCGTGTCTTCGTTAAGAACTAATAACCTTACAAAGGTTCTCCTGGAAAACACTTGGTAACTTCACAATGTTACCCCATACCCTTGGAGGCATAAAACGAGGCAGACAGTTGACATTATAGACTCCTGTGACAAAAGACACACTATTTCGAAGACAAGATGGGATTTTTATTCTTTCTCCAACAAATGGGTAATTATACAGTTTAACTGAACCACTTCAAATCACTCAAGTTTTTTACTAATCGTTATCCTCTTCCCATATCACAAAAACGAGGGGGGGGTGTTTTTAAGTCGTGAAAAAAAATATTAAAAACACGTAAAACGACAGTAAAAGGAAAACCCGATTTACATCGCAATGAAAGAAACGGAAATTATTTTTCTTCCTCATTTCTTTCCAAATTACATCCCTCGCTTGCTGCCGCTAAACACATAACATCAGAAACCACAACCAAAAACTTTTCCACCTAAACTGAAGAAGTGCCGGCAACGGGGGCAAGGTACCATAGTTTGGAACATTACTTTCCATTTACTCGAAGTCACCTTTTCGTGCTACTCTGTATCCCAGAACATGGCAGCCGTTTTAACACGGTCCGGCCGTTCGTTTTACAATTCCGGGGTGGCGAACCTATGGCACGCGTGCCAGAGGTGGCACGGAAGGGCTTTTTTAGTGGCACGCGATCCTTTCGAAAAATTAGCGCACGTCGACGTGTTTTTTCCCTTACAAAGAAACGCACGTTTAAGGAGTTACAGCAAGGAAGCTGTAATTTGCTTTCCTCCCCTTCTCTTTTTCTCTTTTTCTCTATGCGGTATATAGCATCAGGATTGGGCTGCAAGGAAAAAAACTACCAAATGTAGATCAACTTATATTTCAATGTAGGAACGAACTTCTTTGCAACTTGATGGCCACGAAAAAGTTGGCATTTGCATTATTAGTGACATATGAGTCTAGTACTATTGCTAACAATTACACTCGCACATGAACACTGTCTATTCGACCACACGGAGTTGCCTCCTGGAGCGAAGCATGCATCAAAATGAAGCTAAGCTCGTACGAACCATGCATCAAAAAATTAGCATCTGAGAGAACAGAAGTGGCACTAATGTGGCACACACTGCATGATTTTTAAGCTAATTTTTGTTTTATTGGCACATGTGTAAAAAAAAGGTTTGCCATCCCTGTTTTACATGGTTTAAAAAACGTTTTTAGAGAACTGAAAACGTTTTTAGAGAACTAAAAAAACATTTCTCAGAATTTTTTTTAACGAGAAGTGAGAAGAGGATGAAGATCTGCGTCGGTAAGTACCAAAATTTAGTGATTTGGAGTGGTTCGATTAAACTGTATAATTACCGACAAATGTATCTTGTGTTCTCACTAGAGTGGACTGTAACAGTGTCCCCTGTATTTTGTGATGTTATTGTTTGTTCCTTGATGAGAAGTTGTTCAGTTCTCCTCAGGTACAGAAAAGAAGCCTCCTCGGGTACAGGAAAGAAGCCTCCTCATGTACAGGAAAGAAACCTCCTCAGGTACAGGAAAGAAGCCTCCTCGGGTACAGGAAAGAAGCCTCCTCATGTACAGGAAAGAAACCTCCTCAGGTACAGGAAAGAAGCCTCCTCAGGTACAGGAAAGAAGCCTCCTCAGGTACAGGAAAGAAGCCTCCTCA